>JAJQKJ010000082.1:0-76119 GCA_029574335.1 Rana kukunoris
AGTGTAACATGTTGGGTATCTATTTACTCGGTGTAACATCATCTTTTTTCACATTATGGCCATAAATTGGGCTAACTTTAGTGTAATTCTTAATTTGTAACCACTTGAGCCCCAGAGCATATTACTGGTCACTGACGGGGCCAGTTTTTGCATTTCAACACTGCGTCATTTTGACTGACAATTGCGTGGTTGTGCGACGTGGCCCCCAAACAAATTTGGGCGTCCTCATTCCCCCCCCCCCCCCCCCCAAAAAAATTTTTTTTTTTTTTTTTGGTGGTATTTGATCACCTCTGCGTTTTTTTCTTATTTTTGCTTGACCCAAAAATATAGCGACAATTTGGTAAATAAAAAGACATCTTTTTTCTGTTTGCTATAATAAATCTCCCCAAAATATATTCAAAAATTGTTTGCCCTCAGTTTAGGCCGATAAGTATTCTTCGACATATTTTTGGTTGCAAAAAATCACAATAAGCGTTTGATTGGTTTGGGCAAAAGTTCTAAGTAGGGGTTGGTCTTATGGGTTTTTTAGGAATAATTTTTTGTTTTACTAGTAATGGTGGCTATCATTGTTTTTTCTGGCTACTGCGACATTGTGGCGGACACATTTTTGTGAGATTTGGCATTTTTCTAGCGAGCAATGGTATAGAAATGCATTGCTTACTATAAAAATGACACTGGCAGGGAAGGGGTTAACACTAGGGGCGCGGAAGGGGTTGAATATGTTACCTGGGTGTGTTCTAACTGTAAAGGGGGTGGGACTGTCTAGGGGAAATGACAGATCGCTGTTCATACATTGTAGGGACAGACGAGCAGGCATTCCCCCCCCCCCCTGGCAGGACCGGGATAAAGGGGAACTCCACCCCAAATAAAAAAAAAACGGCGTGGGGGTCAACAGGCTCTTAGATTTGATCTGGAACATAAGGGGTTAAACCCACGCCAAAAACGGCGTGGGGTTCCCCCTCAGATCCAGACCAAACCCTTCTCCCAGGCACGCAGTCTGGCCGGACAGGAATGGGGGTGGGGACGAGCGAGCGCCCCCCCCCTCCTGAGCCGTACCAGACCACATGCCCTCGACATGGGGGAGTGTGTGCTGTGGGGGAGGGGGGCACTGCCCCCCCACCCCAAAGCACTCTTGTCCCCATGTCGATAGGGACAAGAGCCTCTTCCCGACAACCCTGGCCGTTGGTTGTCGGGGTATGCGGGCGGGGGGCTTATCAGAATCTGAGAGCCCCCTATATTATTATAGGGGGCCCCCAGATTCTGGCCCCCCACCCTATGTGAATGAGTATGGGGTACATCGTACACCTACCCATTCACCGGGTGGAAAAGTGTAAACACAAATAAACCACACAGAAAAAAATAATTTATTAGTCAGCTCTGGGGGTCTTCTGCCGGGACCCCCCACCACCAGCCCATTGGGCCCCGGGCTTCGCCGTTTTCTGCCGGGGGGGGACACCCACCGATGCTCTCCGCCATGTCCAGCCAGGCCCCACCCCAAAATAAGCTCTTTACATCCGGGGGGGGCGGCCAAAACCAGCCGAGAACGGGGGGCGGAGCCCCTCGGTCTTCCAGACGTTTTCTGCCGGGGGGGCTCCAGCCCCGCACCGGTCTTCGCCGACGCCTTCCGCCGGGGGGGGACACCCACCGATGCTCTCGGCCATATTCGGCCAGGCCCCCTACCCCAAATTAAGCTCTTTCACATCCGGGGGGGGGGGGGGGGCGGCGGAAATGGCGGAGAACAACGGGGGCGAAACCCCTCCTCGGTCTCAGTGCAGCTCCTCCCACTGGCAGTAGTTCCGGCTCCTCCCACAGAGCTCATTCTGCTTCCTGCTGGAGAGGAGAGAAGACCTGTCTTCCAGAGCTCCTGTGTTCCAGCCTACCAGGACCAGCCTCCAGCCCCCAGCCCCCTGCCCCGGAAGAGGGGTGGGATGGCCTCCCTCAGCCCCGGAGGTGGACCGGCTTCCGGCCTCCGGAGGAGTCAACAGCACCTGCCCTCCAGCCAGACCACCGCCACCACCATCAGCAGGGAGGACCGTCTCTTCCTGGAGACCCAGGAGGGTCTCTCAGACTGGACAGCCCCTCAGCCAGGTGAGAATGAGGCAAGAACCAGGAAGAGGCGGGATAAAATCAAATCCCTGCTGGTGAGGATATCTCAGGCCTGCGTGGAAAAGATGACTACTCCTCGCAGGCCTGAGGGAAAAGAGGGACAGGTGCTCCAGTAATAAGAGATCTGAATTCAAGGGGGCCATCACCACCCTAGGACTAGAAGTAAAAGAAATATGGGAATACCTGGGGGCTTTTGCCAACGTGGGGCTGGAGAGATGAACTTCCTAGAGGAGCTCCGGAGGACCCTCCAGCAGGCCAACCGGGAAGGGAGCCAGGCAGCGAGGAGGAGCGGGCGGTCTAAGAAGGGGTCCCAACCCCCCAAACAGCCAGGAGAGTCAGGGGAGCCTGGGTGCAGTGGGGGGGGGGCGAGTGCCGGTGGTGCAGGGCCCAGTATGGCCATAAAACCTGGGGAGGGTTCCCGGGAGCCGATCCCTCGGTCCGTGGAAGGGACTGGGGGGTTGGCGAAGTCCGGGGAGTCCAGTGATCCAGGAGGTCGCCGGGCCCAGGTGCCGCCGGCGGTACCCCCCCGCCATCTTCAGGTCAGCATACCCAGGCTCCCCCAGGATGGTCGCACTGCCACAGCTGAAGCCCGCCATGTGTCGGCTTCCATGACCCCTCAGCTTGCAGTGGAGCGGGAGGATCTGGCCATGGAAAGGCCAGGACTGCTCCTGCGGCTGCTATGTCATCGGGAGAGAGGCAGACACATGGTGGAGGCATTGTGCTGCGGTCATCTGGAGGTAAACAGCTTGTGTGCAGTGTGGCCAAGATGGCGCCGGCTGTTGGGGGTGGAGTAGACCGGGACCCGGAAGTGACCGCCCAAGAACCGGAAGTGCCCAGCCGGAACCGGAACCGGAAGTGACCAGACCGGAACCGGAAGTGACCGGACCGAAACCGGAAGTGCCCGTCCCGCGACCGGAAGTGCCCCCCCCGCGAGTTTGCGGTGGTCGGTGGGGGCTCAGGGGACCTGGGGGATGAGAAGGCCGGGGGTACAGGGGTGCCCAGCCCCGGACGCTGCAGCAGGCACCTCCAGGCACCCCCGGCAGGAGATGGACAGAGACGGTGAGGACGGTAAATTGGACGGTAAGCTGCCACCCCCCCCCCCCCAGGTCCCCATGGACACTGCCACAGGCCCCGAGGGGCTCCCTGCAGCACCGGCGGGGTGGGGGGAAAGTCAGGTGGGACCCCTCCCAGTGGACTGTATAGCATATGATTATATCCGGCAGTTGGAGGGGTCCCAGGGGGGCTCCCCCCCAGTACAGGTGGAGTCCCAAGGGGCTGGTGTGGTCGCGGAGGGGTCTGGGTGGGGGAGTTTGGTGGGGGTGGTACCCCCCTCTGCTGTGGTCCCGGGGGGGGGGGAGCCTGTAGTCAGGCCAAAGGTGGTGGGTCAGGGTGGTCAGGGTATATCAGCGGGGGTGGGTGCAACACCACCGGCAGGGATGGGGGCCCCCCCGTCCCCCCCCACTTCTGGGGGTGCTGAGGGGGGTGCCCCACTTCCGGAGAACATCTTTCGGGGGTCTCCGGAGGCCAACTTATTGTCTGCCCTAAAGGGGGGTCGCTCTTTCGCCCAGGTGTTGGGCTCTCGTGCCCCTCTGGACCACCTGTACAGCCGGTTTGGCGCCCAGAATTTCCGCGCCCCCCCTGCTGACCAGGAGAGGACGCAGGGGTCGGCGTGGACGAGGGGTACAGGTGGTCCAGAGAGGAGGCGTAGGAATGTTGTCCAGCTTCGGTACGAGGGTCCGGACCCCTGCCCCGCTCGAGGTGAGGTGGTGGGCCTGGTACTCTCCTTGGGTTTTGGGGTGGATGACCTTTTTGCTGTCATCCATCCCACCAACACACGGGAGTTTGATATAAGTTTTGTCACTCCCGTGTGTATGGAACGCTTTATCACCGGCTTTGGGTTGGTGAGGGGCGTTGACCCTTGGAAGAGGTACAGGCTCATTCCCATCTCCAGGCAGGAGGAGGTTAAGAACATCACCATCCTGGTGAGGAATGAGTCGCTCCCTCCGGAGGACATTGCCACCTGGCTCGGGAGGTACGGGCAGTTGCAGACCCCCCTGAGGAAGAACCTTGATGAGCGCGGGGTCTGGACCGGGGCTTGGTTGACCAGGATCCGGCTCAAGAGGGAGGGCAACAGTGTTGCCCACCTCCCTGGCAGCGCCTTTCTAGGCAGAGACCGGATCCTGGCGTTCTACCCGGGACAGCCCCGTCGTTGCTTCAAGTGCGGCAGCCCGACCCACATGAGCTCGGACTGCACGGTGGTCAGATGTGGCCGGTGCCACGAGTTTGGCCACCAGTCCGAGTCATGTGGGAAGATATGCTGCAACTTGTGTGGTGAGATGGGGCACCCATTTAGCAGGTGTCCCAAAGCATATCGGGGTTCTTCCTCAGGGGGGGGACCTCCCGGGCCGGGAGCGGCCGAAGCCCCCCCGGCGAGTGATGGCCGGGGGGGTGGGGATCCTGGAGCCCCTAGTACTACTCCGGAGGGACCAACAGGCCCATTGCCTCAAAGAAGGCGGAGCAGGCGTGGGCGTGGGGCTCCCCCCCCGGGGGACACGGGCTCGGTTGGCCAGGAGGCTCCCGATCCTCCGGAGGGCGGAGCCGGTGGGGAGGAGTCGGGGAGGCCTGGGGGTCCCGGGCCTGAGGGTCCGGGGCCAGGGCCTTCCCCTCCTAATGTTGCAGGGCCGATCCCCATCCCCCTTCCCTTTCCCCCTCCTCACCATTGCCCCTCCCCTCCACCTGGCCCTCCATCTGTTTCCCCATGCCCTCCTCCCTCATCTTCCCCTCCTCGTACCCCCCCCCCCCTCGTCCCCCCCCTTCCAAGTCCCGTCCCCCCCCTCCCCCTTCTTCTTCCCGTCCAGCTAAGTCTGGTCCCCCCCCTGTCTCTGGGCCCCCCTCCTGCCTCTTCCATTCCCCCCCCTTCTGGACCCAGAGTCTCCTCTGGCCCTGTGGCCATGGAGATGGAAGCTGCTCGAGCCTCATCCAAGAGGGAAATCTCGAGCAGCGGGTCCGAGGAGGGGGTGGTGTAGTCATCTCGGAGAGGTGGCAGGAGTGGGAGCAGGTGAGACGCAAAAAGAAGAAGGGGAAGGCTGCCAGATCTGGGGGCGGGAAGTCCCCAGTGAAGGGTGGGGTTCCCCCAGGGGCACGAAGTGGGGTGTCCCTGGGGAACCCGTTTGGTATCTTCTCCTCCTCCTCGGGCTCAGAGGAGGAGGAAGTGTAGATATGTAAATATGTTTTTGTGTTTGTAGTATGAAGGAGAACATGACCACTTTCAATCATTCTGATGGCGGTACCCTCTCCAATACGGCTTGCGACCATTAATGTCGCAAGTATTCGTTCTGCGGGAGCTCGTTTTATGGCCTTCGATTTTCTCAGCCGTGTTGAAGCTGACATTTTGTTTTTGCAGGAGACCTGGCTGGCATCTGTGGCAGAGATGCATCTAGCAAAGAGGGAGTGGAGATGTGGGCCCTCCCTCTGGTCTCTTGCGGCCGAGCCCTGCAGTGGGGTTGCGGTCCTTTTTAAGACTGGTCCGGTGGCTTGCCGGCGAGTGATTGAAGTGGAGATCGGTAGATGTCTGGTGGTGGACGCTGTCGTGAGGGGGCAATTCCTCCGGCTCATAAATTTTTATGGGCCTCAAACTAGGAGGGAGAGGAGGAGCCTCCTTACGGCGGTTAAGCCTTATCTTTTTACGTCCCAGCAGGTGATTTTTGGTGGCGATTTCAATATGATCACTAGGCCCAAAGACCGGGCAGGTGCCGCCAACCCTCTGGGATATGATAGTATTTTTTTGAATAA
Source organism: Rana kukunoris (assembly GCA_029574335.1). Taxonomy (NCBI): domain Eukaryota; kingdom Metazoa; phylum Chordata; class Amphibia; order Anura; family Ranidae; genus Rana; species Rana kukunoris. The sequence goes on from JAJQKJ010000082.1 coordinate 5,899, forward strand.
CGTAGTGAGGGAGGCCAGGTTGGTGGATGTGCACGTTCGTCACCTCCCCAACCTCACTGGTTTCACATTTTCCCGAGGTAGTAGTAAGAGTAGATTAGATAGGTTTTTTTTAAAGGAGGACTCTGTCTGCTCGGCTCCTGAGCTGCAGTCGGTAGAGTTCTCCGATCACTGTATGGTATCTGTGGCCCTGAATGTCGCTGACACTCCTCAGAAAGGGAGGGGTTTGTGGCGCCTGAATGGGTCGCTACTGGAGGATCCTGAGGTTAGGGAAGCCTATGAGGTTTTCTTCCTGGGCCAGACCTCGCTCCTTGAGGGCAACTGCTCCCGCCTTGAGTGGTGGGAAGTAGTTAAAAAAGGTCTGGCGACTTTTTCCGGGAAATCTCTGGGTACAGGGCAGCTTCCAAGTACCAGGCTTACCAGAGACTACGCAGGCAGCTTGACCGCCTGGTGTCCTCTGGGGGCTCTCAGGAACAGATATCCGGTCTGAAGGCGCAGATGAAGGAGTGTCAGTACGACCGTCTCGCCTCCCTGGTTTTTGAGAGGGATTATGGGAAGTTTATCTCTCCTGATCCCTACAGGAGCTGTGGTGAGGTGGCGAGGTCGAAGGTCGTACATGGCCTGAAGGATGCCTCAGGATCTCTGGTCCGGTCCAGATCGGGGATCCTGGGTGTCGTCAGAGACCACTTTTCGGACCTCCTGAAGAAGCGGCCTCTAGACATGGAGAAAGTCAGGGAATTCCTTGATGAGACCCCGCTGGAAGTGGGGTCTGACCTTCCTGACTCTCTGACAGAAGAGATCTCGGTAGCTGAAGTTGAGCAGGCTATTAGCTCTTTAGCTTCTAAAAAGTCACCTGGGCCCGATGGGCTCACGGCCGAGTTCTACAAAACCTTTAAGAGCCTCTTGGCTCCTCATCTGAGGGACGTGTTTAGTGAATGTTTGGCCTATGGCCTGCTGCCTCCCTCAATGAGAAGGTCAGCTCTGATCCTACTGTCAAAGGGGAAAGATCCGTCTGTGGTGGAGAATTGGCGTCCGATCGCCCTTCTTACCACAGATAGGAAGATACTGGCAAAGATCTTGTTTACACGTCTGTCTGCTTTGGCGGGCAGGATGCTGTCTCCCTCTCAGCACTGCACAATTCCTGGCCGGGGCACTTTTAGTGCCGTCCTGAGCGTCCGGGAGGCTGTGGAAAGGTGCAGGGCTGATGGCAGCGAGCGGTATCTGCTTGCATTGGATCAGGCTAAGGCGTTTGATCGGGTGAACCACGAGTACCTTTGGCTGCTTCTGAGGAGATACGGTCTGCCTGATCAATTCGTTGATTGGCTGCAGGTATTGTATAGGGGAGCTGAGAGCTTCCCTCTTGTCAACGGTTGGGTGGGCCGGGCCTTTGCCGTGGACTCTGGCGTCCGGCAGGGGTGCCCGCTGAGCCCCCTCCTGTACATCTTTGCGGTCGACCCCTTCGTAAGGAGGCTAGACTGCGGGCGTCTGGGGGGGGTTCCGGTGGGACCTGTCGGGGGTCCGGTTTCGGCGGTGAGGGTTGTGGCCTATGCGGACGACGTCTCGGTGGTGGTATCTGGTCGTGAGGAGGCCCATTATGTGGAGTCCCAGATCGGGTGCTACTCTGAGGCGTCAGGCTCGCTGGTCAATTGGGACAAGAGTGAAGTTTTCTGGTTGGGGAAGGAGGGGGAGCAGTTCCCCCTTCCGGACGTGTTCCCCACGCCCGTACCAGAGATTCGAGTTCTTGGCATTCATTTCGGCCCGGGTGATTATCCCAAGCTAAACTGGGAGCGCAGGCTGGTGAGTGCCACTCGGAAGGTGAAGGCCTGGAAAGGTTGGAAACTTTCCCTGAGGGAAAGGGTAAGCTTGGTCAAGACGTACTTATTGCCTGAGTTTCTCTTTGTAAGCTATGTGTGTCTTTTGCCAGCATCTCTCTATGCTCGGGTCTATGGTCTGTTCTTCCTGCTGTTGTGGGGAAGCAGACTGAACCTGATCAAGAGGGAGGTCACATACCGCCAGCGACGGCAAGGTGGGTTGGACATGGTCAACCCGGTGGTGTTCTTTGTCACCATCTTTGTTAAATACAATTTGCAGTCCATATTTGTGGACGAGCCTTCCTGGTGGGAGTGTTCATGCAAGGACTGGCTCTTGCTGTTCTTGAGGCAGTGGGGGGAGGGGGGGAGGCCCGGCGATCTGAGGAGATCGCATGGGTATCTCCCTTCCTATGTCCCCCTGGCATTAAAGGTACTGAGGCAGTGGCGGATAACTGCCCTGGAGGTGGGCTCTTTGGGTCGGCGGGAGCTGTACCTGAGGGTCATGGCCTCGGACATTTTGAAGCCCCTGTCTTTGAGGGACTGCCCTGAGAGGGTCCTCACGGAGGGGCTAGCCCTCTTGAATTCTTCTAGAATTCCAAGTAAGTTTTGGGATCTCGCATGGAGGTCGTTCCATGGACGACTCTATGTCCGTGCGAATCTCAAATACAGGAACCTGGGGGACAGGGACTGCCCCCGTCAGGAATGTGGTGGGACATTGGAGACCATGGACCATTTTCTGGTCCAATGTCCCTTCAACATGGAGGTTCTTACGAAGGTAGGGGGTGCCATTGGCTACCCCCGCCTTCCGGCCCTGACCTATGCTGAGCGAGTGTATGGTGATTTTGGGGTCCGCAGGGGATTTGAGTTATCGTCACTTTATTTAGTCAGCCTAGTTGTGCTTTATTACACTTGGCACGCTCGGTGTTTGGTGTCCACTAGGGACAAAATCCTGCCTGTGCATGAGGTGGTGGGCGGTATCTTTCGGGAGTTGGTGAAGGTGCGGGATCTGGAAAGGAGCAGGGTCGGGCCTGAGAGGTGTGCCCATTTATGGAGGGGGTTCCTCTTCCAGCCCCCTTAGGTCACGGCTCTGCCCCTCTCCATGGGTAGGGGCATCTATCCTTTTTCACCCCCTTAGATTTTGTTTATGGTATTTTTTTGAAATAAGGCTACAGACATGTCTGACTATCATGTTCTTGCTCATACGTGGGTTGTAGGTATTTGTTGTTGTGATGGTGGGGTGTGTTGTGGGTTGGCGATGATCTGGACAGTAGTGGTTTCTATGGACTTTAATATCTCCCTACTGTACCAGTGAGCCGTTTTAAGTGTTTTTTTTTTTTTTGGCAATGATCTGGGCAAGCTTTTCTGATGGACTATAAAGACTTTCTCTTGTACCAGTGAGCCTGTTGTAAATACCTGTTCTGGTGCTATTTTTTTTTTTTTTTTTTTTTCTTTATAGTTATTTCTTGGTGGGTGGAGGTCGGTGATTTGATGGTTTGTGTTTTGTTGTTTGTTTTTGTGTTATTTGGTTTATTTAGTTATTTTGTTTATTTTATATATTTGTTAACCTTTTGGTCGTAGTTTTATAAATAAAAAATTACCCCTCCTCGGTCTCAGTGCAGCTCCTCCCACTGGCAGTAGTTCCGGCTCCTCCCACAGAGCTCATTCTGCTTCCTGCTGGAGAGGAGAGAAGACCTGTCTTCCAGAGCTCCTGTGTTCCAGCCTACCAGGACCAGCCTCCAGCCCCCAGCCCCCTGCCCCGGAAGAGGGGTGGGATGGCCTCCCTCAGCCCCGGAGGTGGACCGGCTTCCGGCCTCCGGAGGAGTCAACAGCACCTGCCCTCCAGCCAGACCACCGCCACCACCATCAGCAGGGAGGACCGTCTCTTCCTGGAGACCCAGGAGGGTCTCTCAGACTGGACAGCCCCTCAGCCAGGTGAGAATGAGGCAAGAACCAGGAAGAGGCGGGATAAAATCAAATCCCTGCTGGTGAGGATATCTCAGGCCTGCGTGGAAAAGATGACTACTCTCGCAGGCCTGAGGGAAAAGAGGGACAGGTGCTCCAGTAATAAGAGATCTGAATTCAAGGGGGCCATCACCACCCTAGGACTAGAAGTAAAAGAAATATGGGAATACCTGGGGGGCTTTTGCCAACGTGGGGCTGGAGAGATGAACTTCCTAGAGGAGCTCCGGAGGACCCTCCAGCAGGCCAACCGGGAAGGGAGCCAGGCAGCGAGGAGGAGCGGGCGGTCTAAGAAGGGGTCCCAACCCCCCAAACAGCCAGGAGAGTCAGGGGAGCCTGGGTGCAGTGGGGGGGGGGGCGAGTGCCGGTGGTGCAGGGCCCAGTATGGCCATAAAACCTGGGGAGGGTTCCCGGGAGCCGATCCCTCGGTCCGTGGAAGGGACTGGGGGGTTGGCGAAGTCCGGGGAGTCCAGTGATCCAGGAGGTCGCCGGGCCCAGGTGCCGCCGGCGGTACCCCCCCGCCATCTTCAGGTCAGCATACCCAGGCTCCCCCAGGATGGTCGCACTGCCACAGCTGAAGCCCGCCATGTGTCGGCTTCCATGACCCCTCAGCTTGCAGTGGAGCGGGAGGATCTGGCCATGGAAAGGCCAGGGACTGCTCCTGCAGCTGCTATGTCATCGGGAGAGAGGCAGACACATGGTGGAGGCATTGTGCTGCGGTCATCTGGAGGTAAACAGCTTGTGTGCAGTGTGGCCAAGATGGCGCCGGCTGTTGGGGGTGGAGTAGACTGGGACCCGGAAGTGACCGCCCAAGAACCGGAAGTGACCAGACCGGAACCGGAAGTGACCAGACCGGAACCGGAAGTGACCGGACCGAAACCGGAAGTGCCCGTCCCGCGACCGGAAGTGCCCCCCCGCGAGTTTGCGGTGGTCGGTGGGGGCTCAGGGGACCTGGGGGATGAGAGGCCGGGGGTGCAGGGGTGCCCAGCCCCGGACGCTGCAGCAGGCACCTCCAGGCACCCCCGGCAGGAGATGGACAGAGACGGTGAGGACGGTAAATTGGACGGTAAGCTGCAACCCCCCCAGGTCCCCATGGACACTGCCACAGGCCCCGAGGGGCTCCCTGCAGCACAGGCGGGGTGGGGGGAAAGTCAGGTGGGACCCCTCCCAGTGGACTGTATAGCATATGATTATATCCGGCAGTTGGAGGGGTCCCAGTACAGGTGGAGTCCCAAGGGGCTGGTGTGGTCGCGGAGGGGTCTGGGTGGGGGAGTTTGGTGGGGGTGGTACCCCCCTCTGCTGTGGTCCCGGGGGGGGGGGAGCCTGTAGTCAGGCCAAAGGTGGTGGGTCAGGGTGGTCAGGGTGGTCAGGGTATATCAGCGGGGGTGGGTGCAACACCACCGGCAGGGATGGGGCAGGGATGGGGGCCCCCCCGTCCCCCCCCACTTCTGGGGGTGCTGAGGGGGGTGCCCCACTTCCGGAGAACATCTTTCGGGGGTCTCCGGAGGCCAACTTATTGTCTGCCCTAAAGGGGGGTCGCTCTTTCGCCCAGGTGTTGGGCTCTCGTGCCCCTCTGGACCACCTGTACAGCCGGTTTGGCGCCCAGAATTTCCGCGCCCCCCCTGCTGACCAGGAGAGGACGCAGGGGTCGGCGTGGACGAGGGGTACAGGTGGTCCAGAGAGGAGGCGTAGGAATGTTGTCCAGCTTCGGTACGAGGGTCCGGACCCCTGCCCCGCTCGAGGTGAGGTGGTGGGCCTGGTACTCTCCTTGGGTTTTGGGGTGGATGACCTTTTTGCTGTCATCCATCCCACCAACACACGGGAGTTTGATATAAGTTTTGTCACTCCCGTGTGTATGGAACGCTTTATCACCGGCTTTGGGTTGGTGAGGGGCGTTGACCCTTGGAAGAGGTACAGGCTCATTCCCATCTCCAGGCAGGAGGAGGTTAAGAACATCACCATCCTGGTGAGGAATGAGTCGCTCCCTCCGGAGGACATTGCCACCTGGCTCGGGAGGTACGGGCAGTTGCAGACCCCCCTGAGGAAGAACCTTGATGAGCGCGGGGTCTGGACCGGGGCTTGGTTGACCAGGATCCGGCTCAAGAGGGAGGGCAACAGTGTTGCCCACCTCCCTGGCAGCGCCTTTCTAGGCAGAGACCGGATCCTGGCGTTCTACCCGGGACAGCCCCGTCGTTGCTTCAAGTGCGGCAGCCCGACCCACATGAGCTCGGACTGCACGGTGGTCAGATGTGGCCGGTGCCACGAGTTTGGCCACCAGTCCGAGTCATGTGGGAAGATATGCTGCAACTTGTGTGGTGAGATGGGGCACCCATTTAGCAGGTGTCCCAAAGCATATCGGGGTTCTTCCTCAGGGGGGGGACCTCCCGGGCCGGGAGCGGCCGAAGCCCCCCCGGCGAGTGATGGCCGGGGGGGTGGGGATCCTGGAGCCCCTAGTACTACTCCGGAGGGACCAACAGGCCCATTGCCTCAAAGAAGGCGGAGCAGGCGTGGGCGTGGGGCTCCCCCCCCGGGGGACACAGGGCTCGGTTGGCCAGGAGGCTCCCGATCCTCCGGAGGGCGGAGCCGGTGGGGAGGAGTCGGGGAGGCCTGGGGGTCCCGGGCCTGAGGGTCCGGGGCCAGGGCCTTCCTCTCCTAATGTTGCAGGGCCGATCCCCATCCCCCTTCCCTCTCCCCCTCCTCACCATTGCCCCTCCCATCCACCTGGCCCTCCATCTGTTTCCCCATGCCCTCCTCCCTCATCTTCCCCTCCTCGTACCCCCCCCCCTCGTCCCCCCCCTCCCAAGTCCCGTCCCCCCCCTTCCCCTTCTTCTTCCCGTCCAGCGAAGTCTGGTCCCCCCCTGTCCTCTCCCCTGTCTCTGGCCCCCCTCCTGCCTCTTCCATTCCCCCCCCTTCTGGACCCAGAGTCTCCTCTGGCCCTGTGGCCATGGAGATGGAAGCTGCTCGAGCCTCATCCAAGAGGGAAATCTCGAGCAGCGGGTCCGAGGAGGGGGGTGGTGTAGTCATCTCGGAGAGGTGGCAGGAGTGGGAGCAGGTGAGACGCAAAAAGAAGAAGGGGAAGGCTGCCAGATCTGGGGGCGGGAAGTCCCCAGTGAAGGGTGGGGTTCCCCCAGGGGCACGAAGTGGGGTGTCCCTGGGGAACCCGTTTGGTATCTTCTCCTCCTCCTCGGGCTCAGAGGAGGAGGAAGTGTAGATATGTAAATATGTTTTTGTGTTTGTAGTATGAAGGAGAACATGACCACTTTCAATCATTCTGATGGCGGTACCCTCTCCAATACGGCTTGCGACCATTAATGTCGCAAGTATTCGTTCTGCGGGAGCTCGTTTTATGGCCTTCGATTTTCTCAGCCGTGTTGAAGCTGACATTTTGTTTTTGCAGGAGACCTGGCTGGCATCTGTGGCAGAGATGCATCTAGCAAAGAGGGAGTGGAGATGTGGGCCCTCCCTCTGGTCTCTTGCGGCCGAGCCCTGCAGTGGGGTTGCGGTCCTTTTTAAGACTGGTCCGGTGGCTTGCCGGCGAGTGATTGAAGTGGAGATCGGTAGATGTCTGGTGGTGGACGCTGTCGTGAGGGGGCAATTCCTCCGGCTCATAAATTTTTATGGGCCTCAAACTAGGAGGGAGAGGAGGAGCCTCCTTACGGCGGTTAAGCCTTATCTTTTTACGTCCCAGCAGGTGATTTTTGGTGGCGATTTCAATATGATCACTAGGCCCAAAGACCGGGCAGGTGCCGCCAACCCTCTGGGATATGATAGTATTTTTTTGAATAACGTAGTGAGGGAGGCCAGGTTGGTGGATGTGCACGTTCGTCACCTCCCCAACCTCACTGGTTTCACATTTTCCCGAGGTAGTAGTAAGAGTAGATTAGATAGGTTTTTTTTAAAGGAGGACTCTGTCTGCTCGGCTCCTGAGCTGCAGTCGGTAGAGTTCTCCGATCACTGTATGGTATCTGTGGCCCTGAATGTCGCTGACACTCCTCAGAAAGGGAGGGGTTTGTGGCGCCTGAATGGGTCGCTACTGGAGGATCCTGAGGTTAGGGAAGCCTATGAGGTTTTCTTCCTGGGCCAGACCTCGCTCCTTGAGGGCAACTGCTCCCGCCTTGAGTGGTGGGAAGTAGTTAAAAAGAGGTCTGGCGACTTTTTCCGGGAAATCTCTGGGTACAGGGCAGCTTCCAAGTACCAGGCTTACCAGAGACTACGCAGGCAGCTTGACCGCCTGGTGTCCTCTGGGGGCTCTCAGGAACAGATATCCGGTCTGAAGGCGCAGATGAAGGAGTGTCAGTACGACCGTCTCGCCTCCCTGGTTTTTGAGAGGGATGATGGGAAGTTTATCTCTCCTGATCCCTACAGGAGCTGTGGTGAGGTGGCGAGGTCGAAGGTCGTACATGGCCTGAAGGATGCCTCAGGATCTCTGGTCCGGTCCAGATCGGGGATCCTGGGTGTCGTCAGAGACCACTTTTTGGACCTCCTGAAGAAGCGGCCTCTAGACATGGAGAAAGTCAGGGAATTCCTTGATGAGACCCCGCTGGAAGTGGGGTCTGACCTTCCTGACTCTCTGACAGAAGAGATCTCGGTAGCAGAAGTTGAGCAGGCTATTAGCTCTTTAGCTTCTAAAAAGTCACCTGGGCCCGATGGGCTCACGGCCGAGTTCTACAAAACCTTTAAGAGCCTCTTGGCTCCTCATCTGAGGGACGTGTTTAGTGAATGTTTGGCCTATGGCCTGCTGCCTCCCTCAATGAGAAGGTCAGCTCTGATCCTACTGTCAAAGGGGAAAGATCCGTCTGTGGTGGAGAATTGGCGTCCGATCGCCCTTCTTACCACAGATAGGAAGATACTGGCAAAGATCTTGTTTACACGTCTGTCTGCTTTGGCGGGCAGGATGCTGTCTCCCTCTCAGCACTGCACAATTCCTGGCCGGGGCACTTTTAGTGCCGTCCTGAGCGTCCGGGAGGCTGTGGAAAGGTGCAGGGCTGATGGCAGCGAGCGGTATCTGCTTGCATTGGATCAGGCTAAGGCGTTTGATCGGGTGAACCACGAGTACCTTTGGCTGCTTCTGAGGAGATACGGTCTGCCTGATCAATTCGTTGATTGGCTGCAGGTATTGTATAGGGGAGCTGAGAGCTTCCCTCTTGTCAACGGTTGGGTGGGCCGGGCCTTTGCCGTGGACTCTGGCGTCCGGCAGGGGTGCCCGCTGAGCCCCCTCCTGTACATCTTTGCGGTCGACCCCTTCGTAAGGAGGCTAGACTGCGGGCGTCTGGGGGGGGTTCCGGTGGGACCTGTCGGGGGTCCGGTTTCGGCGGTGAGGGTTGTGGCCTATGCGGACGACGTCTCGGTGGTGGTATCTGGTCGTGAGGAGGCCCATTATGTGGAGTCCCAGATCGGGTGCTACTCTGAGGCGTCAGGCTCGCTGGTCAATTGGGACAAGAGTGAAGTTTTCTGGTTGGGGAAGGAGGGGGAGCAGTTCCCCCTTCCGGACGTGTTCCCCACGCCCGTACCAGAGATTCGAGTTCTTGGCATTCATTTCGGCCCGGGTGATTATCCCAAGCTAAACTGGGAGCGCAGGCTGGTGAGTGCCACTCGGAAGGTGAAGGCCTGGAAAGGTTGGAAACTTTCCCTGAGGGAAAGGGTAAGCTTGGTCAAGACGTACTTATTGCCTGAGTTTCTCTTTGTAAGCTATGTGTGTCTTTTGCCAGCATCTCTCTATGCTCGGGTCTATGGTCTGTTCTTCCTGCTGTTGTGGGGAAGCAGACTGAACCTGATCAAGAGGGAGGTCACATACCGCCAGCGACGGCAAGGTGGGTTGGACATGGTCAACCCGGTGGTGTTCTTTGTCACCATCTTTGTTAAATACAATTTGCAGTCCATATTTGTGGACGAGCCTTCCTGGTGGGAGTGTTCATGCAAGGACTGGCTCTTGCTGTTCTTGAGGCAGTGGGGGGAGGGGGGGGAGGCCCGGCGATCTGAGGAGATCGCATGGGTATCTCCCTTCCTATGTCCCCCTGGCATTAAAGGTACTGAGGCAGTGGCGGATAACTGCCCTGGAGGTGGGCTCTTTGGGTCGGCGGGAGCTGTACCTGAGGGTCATGGCCTCGGACATTTTGAAGCCCCTGTCTTTGAGGGACTGCCCTGAGAGGGTCCTCACGGAGGGGCTAGCCCTCTTGAATTCTTCTAGAATTCCAAGTAAGTTTTGGGATCTCGCATGGAGGTCGTTCCATGGACGACTCTATGTCCGTGCGAATCTCAAATACAGGAACCTGGGGGACAGGGACTGCCCCCGTCAGGAATGTGGTGGGACATTGGAGACCATGGACCATTTTCTGGTCCAATGTCCCTTCAACATGGAGGTTCTTACGAAGGTAGGGGGTGCCATTGGCTACCCCCGCCTTCCGGCCCTGACCTATGCTGAGCGAGTGTATGGTGATTTTGGGGTCCGCAGGGGATTTGAGTTATCGTCACTTTATTTAGTCAGCCTAGTTGTGCTTTATTACACTTGGCACGCTCGGTGTTTGGTGTCCACTAGGGACAAAATCCTGCCTGTGCATGAGGTGGTGGGCGGTATCTTTCGGGAGTTGGTGAAGGTGCGGGATCTGGAAAGGAGCAGGGTCGGGCCTGAGAGGTGTGCCCATTTATGGAGGGGGTTCCTCTTCCAGCCCCCTTAGGTCACGGCTCTGCCCCTCTCCATGGGTAGGGGCATCTATCCTTTTTCACCCCCTTAGATTTTGTTTATGGTATTTTTTTTTTTTTAAATAAGGCTACAGACATGTCTGACTATCATGTTCTTGCTCATACGTGGGTTGTAGGTATTTGTTATTGTGATGGTGGGGTGTGTTGTGGGTTGGCGATGATCTGGACAGTAGTGCGTTCTATGGACTTTAATATCTCCCTACTGTACCAGTGAGCCGTTTTAAGTGTTATTTTTTTTTTTGGCAATGATCTGGGCAAGCTTTTCTGATGGACTATAAAGACTTTCTCTTGTACCAGTGAGCCTGTTGTAAATACCTGTTCTGGTGCTATTTCTCTTTCTTTATAGTTATTTCTTGGTGGGTGGAGGTCGGTGATTTGATGGTTTGTGTTTTGTTGTTTGTTTTTGTGTTATTTGGTTTATTTAGTTATTTTATATATTTGTTAACCTTTTGGTCGTAGTTTTTTTTTATAAATAAAAAATTACCCCTCCTCGGTCTTCGCCTTCCGCCGGGGGGGTACACCTACCCCCCCTCCCCCCGGTCTTCGCCGCCGCCTACCGCCGGGGGGGTACACCCACCGATGCTCTCCGCCATGTTCGGCCAGGCCCCCTACCCCAAATTAAGCTCTTTCACATCCGGGGGGGGGCGGCGGAAATGGCGGAGAACAACGGGGGCGTCGCCACTCCTCGGTCTTCTAGCCGTTTTCTGCCGGGGGGGGGAAACATCCACCCATGCTCTCCGCCATGCTCGACTGGGCCCCCACCCCAAAATGAAGCTCCTTTACATTCGGGGGGGGGGGGGGGCGGCCGAAAACAGCGGAGAACGGGGGTGTTGCCCCACCTCGGGCTCCTCCGCTTCTGCCTGGCTCCTCCCGAGGCCAGGGCTTCTTTCGCCATCTTCCGCCGGAGGGCGCCACTCTCCGGGCTTCTTGTGGCTGTCTTCCGCCGCGGGGCACCACCCGCGGGGGCCAGGCCTTCTTCCGCCGCCGCCCCCTTCGATTACTTCTGCCTGGACGAGGGTCGCACATCCCATCCAGGACTTGGACGTGGCGGGCTTCTCGTCGCTGTCTTCTGCCGCTGCCCCCTTCACCACGAAGCTCCTGCTTATGGAGGGAGGGCAGCGGGCTTCCGACGTCTTCGACCGGAGCGATGGACGTACATCCCACTCCGGATTTCTTTGCCGGCTTCTGCCTGGCTCCTCCTGGGGCCAGGGCTTCTGGTCGCTCTCTTCCGCCACGGGGTGACACTCGCGGGCTTCTTCTTCCATTCGATGTTGACACGGCGAGGTCCGGCGCTGAAATGCCTTCTGAGCGGCGGGCAGGGACTTATATTGGCATAGGGCGTGGGCGTGGTTATGCCAACATGTGACCTTAACCCATGTGACAGTGATGTCACATCACATCACTGTCACATGGGTTAAGGTCACATGTTGGCATAACCACGCCCACACAGCGACGAGAAGCCCTGGCCCCCGCGGAAGAGCCAGGCAGAAGAGGCTATCGAGAGCCCCCGGCAGAAAACTACGAAGCCCGCGGCCCTCCCCCATAGGCAGGAAGCTTCATGGTGAAGGGGGCCGCGGCGGAAGACGCCTAGAAAACCGGGGTGAGATGTGCGACCCTCCCCCCGGAGAAAACGTCGAAGCCCGCTGCCCTCATCAAACAAGCACGGAGCTTCGTGGTGAAGGGGGCCGCGGCGGAAGACAGCGGCGGCGAAGACCGGGGTGGGTTGGCGGAAGACCCCCGGAGCTGGCTAATAAATTATTTTATTCTTGTGTGGTTTATTTGTGTTAACACTTTTCCCACCAGGTGAATGGGTAGGGGTACCATGTACCCCATACTCATTCACATAGGGTGGGGGGCCAGAATCTGGGGGCCGCCTTATTAAAGTGGCTCTCAGATTCTGATTGGCTCCCGCCCGCATACCCCGACAACCAATGGCCAGGGTTGTCGGGAAGAGGCTCTTGTCCCTATCGACATGGGGACAAGAGTGCTTTGGGGTGGGGGGGCAGTGCCCCCCTCCCTCAAAGCACACACTCCCCCATGTCGAGGGCATGTGGTCTGGTACGGCTCAGGAGGGGGGCGCTCGCTCGTCCCCACCCCCATTCCTGTCCGGCCAGACTGCATGCTTGGGATGAGGGCTTGGTACGGATCTGGGGGGGAACCCCACGCCGATTTTGGCGTGGGTTAACCCCTCACGTTCCGGGCCAAGCCGAAGAGCCCATTGTGCCCCTGGGGGGGAAGCCGCGCCGGTTTCAAATTTGAAATTTGGCGCGGAGTTCCCCTTCAGTGTCAGCGCAGCCCGAGAACACCTCGGAGCTTCCCGTGCGTCGCTTCACACAGTGCAAACACTGCTACGCCCCTTGGTATTTACCAAGAATTTCCCGGCGTACTGAAGAGGCGCACGCAAAGCCCCGATTTCTCCCTCTGCGCATGCCCAGTATGCAAATGAACCTTCCGAGGTTCTGGCGTACTTGGCAAGCGCACGGGGACCGGGTCCCAAAAGTCACTTTCGCTTTCAATTTGGCCCGCCACACACGTTCAAACACATGTCACTACACTTCCCCTGCATCACCCCCCTCCCTCCCCTCATAAACTCCCGCCCGAATCCCCGATGTTTACATTACTAAATGCCGCACGCCAGCTCTGTACTGGCGTGCTGTGCGCCCTCTCCTGGGCGCACTAGGCAGTTTAGTAAACACGCTGCACTGGCAGCGTGTTTCTTTTGTAAATGTCAAAAACAGGTTTACTCCTGCTTGTGCACCATGAGTCATGGCGCACAGGCTTGGTAAATCAGCCCCATAGTCACTTACCTGGAACTATAGTTCTGACATCTCTGTCTGTATATTTGCCCCAAATTAGGAGATCAGTATTTTATAAATAGGGATCAGCCTAATACGATTCGGTTCGCAGCAGAACATGCGAACAGGCAAAAAAATTGTGCGAACACCATTAAAGTTTATGGGACATGAATGTGAAAAATCAAAAGCGCACATTTTAAAGGCTTATATGCAAGTTACTTCCATAAAAAGTGTTTGGGGACCTGTTTTTTTTTTTTAAATATCAGATGTTTTTTTAGGAGCAGTTATTTTAATAATGCTTAAAGTGAAACAATAAAAATGAAATATTCCTTTAAATATCGTGCCTGTGGGGTCTCCTTAGCCTGCCTGTAAAGTAGCGCATCTTTCCTGTGTTTATAACAGTACCACAGCAAAATTATACAGTCCTGATCAAAAGTTTAAGACCACTTGAAAAATGGCAAAAAATCATATTTTACATTGTTGGATCTTAACAAGGTTCCAAGTAGAGCTTCAACATGCAACAAGAAGAAATGAGAGTGAGACAAAATTTTTTTTGAGTATTAAGATAATTGAAAATAACGATTAAACTGAAAGGCTGTTTTTCAGCTGATCAAAAGTTTAGGACAACATGCCTTTAAAAGGCCAAATCTGTGCAAAAATGTGGATTCATTGTCATTTCCTGTCAGGTAGTCACACGTTGTGATGGCAAAGGCAAAAAAACTCTCCCTTGTTGAACGTGGTCGGGTTGCTGAACTGCATAAGCAGGGTCTCTCATCAAGACACTGGACGATCCTCGACCCAAATTAGGGCCCTTACTGGTGCTGACTGCAGCCCCATAACAATCAGACACCATCTGAGACTGAAGGGCTTCAAAAACAAAAAACGTCTTCAAAAACCTTGTCTCCTTGAACGCCACAGAACTGCTCATTTGGACTTTGTAAAAGAGCACCAAACATAGGACATTCAAAGGTGGAAGAAAGTTTTATTCTCTGATGAGAAAAAATGTAACCTTGATGGTCCTGATGGTTTACAACGTTACTGGCATGACAAGCAGATCCCACCTGAGATATTTTCTACGCGCCACAGTGGAGGGGGCGCCATAATGGTCTGGGGTGCTTTTTCCTTCAGTGGAACAAAGGAGCTTCTGGAAGTGCAGGTGCGTCAAATGTCCAGATGTTACAGAGAACATTCCTCATGACTGAGGGCCCTCGTCTGTGTGGTAACGACTGGGTTTTTCAAAAGGACAATGCTACATTACTCAATGCCCGCAGGACAAGGGACTTCTTCCAGGAGAATAACATCACTCTTTTGGCCCACCCTGCGTGTTCCCCTGATCTAAATCCAATTGAGAACCTTTGGGGATGGATGGCAAGTGAAGTTTACAAAAATGGACAACAGTTCCAGATAGTAGATGGCCTTCGTGCAGCCATCTTCACCACTTGGAGAAATGTTCCCACTCACCTCATGAAAACACTTGCATTAAGCATGCCAAAACTAATTTTTTAAGTGATCAACAATAACGGTGGAGCTACTCATTACTCAGTTCATGTTTGGAAGTTGGATTTCTGTTTTGGGGGGGTTTAGTTTTTTTTGGAGGTGTGGTCCTAAACTTTTGATCAGCTAAAAAACAGCCTGTTTCAGCTTATTCGTTGTTTTCATTAAATTGAATGCTCAAAATTTGTCTCGCTCTCATTTCTTCTTGTTGCATGTTGAAGCTCTACTTGGAACCTTGTTAAGATCCAACAATGTAAAATATGATTTTTTGCCATTTTTCAAGTGGTCTCTAACTTTTTATCAGGACTGTATTTCTAAAGGAAATTTTTTTATTTATGTTTGCGGCTGTAATGTATTGTCGGATACTGGCAATATAGATAAAAATCATTGAAAACAACAGCGTGTGTTCCCCCCAGTCCATTACCAGGCCCTTTGGGTCTGGTATGTGTATTAAGGGAAACCCCTCACCAAAATCTAAAAATAAATGGAGTGGGTCCCCCAAAATCCATACCAAGCCCTTCTGGTCTGGTATGGTTTTAACCACTTAAGACCCGGACCATTATGCAGGTTAAGGACCTTGTCCATTTTTGCGATTCGGCACTGCGTCGCTTTAACTGACAATTGCGCGGTCGTGTGACGTGGCTCCCAAACACAATTGGTGTCCTTTTTTTCCCACAAATAGAGCTTTCTTTTGGTAGTATTTGATCACCTCTGCGGTTTTTATTTGTTGCGCTATAAACAAAAATAGAGCGACAATTTTGAAAAAAATTCAATATTTTTTACTTTTTGCTATAATAAATATCCCCAAAAATATATAAAAAAAACGTTTTTTTCCTCAGTCTAGGCTGATACATATTCTTCTACCTATTCTTGATAAAAAAATCACAATAAGCGTTTATCGTTTGGTTTGTGCAAAATTTATAGGGCCAGATTCTCGTAGATCCAGCGCCGGCGTAGCGTAAGCCATTTACACTACGCCACCGCAGATTACTAGAGCAAGTGCTGTATTCTCAAAGCACTTGCTCCGTAGTTTGCGGCGGCGTAGTGTAAATGGCCCGGCGTATCCCCGCGTAAATCGAAGGGGGCGGCTTGTATTTAAATTAAGCGCGCCCCCACGCCGAACGTACTGTGCATGCGCATGCTCCAAATTATGACGGTGTTTTTGACGTGAACGTAATCGACGTAAATCCCCATTCACGGACGAGTTACGCAAACGACGTAAAAACTTTCAAATTTGCTGCGGTCACGGCGTCCATACTTAACATAGGATGCGCCATCTTTACCCCGGAAAAACCTTACGGAAACGACGTAAACGACGACAGGGCGGCGTAAAAACGTTCGGGAATCGGTGTATTAGGCTCGTAGCGGCCTACGATCCGACGGTGTAATTGTTTTACATCTGTCGGATCTTTAGTGTATCTATGTGTAAGTGATTCTAGGAATCACACGCATAGATACCCATTGAAAAAAACTGAGATACGACGGTGTATCTGAGATACACTGTCGTATCTCAGCTGAGAATCTGGCCCATAGCGTTTACAAAATAGGGGATAGTTTTATTGCATTCTTAATAATATTTTTTTTTTTTACTACTAATGGTGGCGATCAGCGTTTTTTTTCATGACTGTGACATTATGGTGGACACATCGGATAATTTTTGGGACCATTGTCATTTTCACAGCAAAAAGTGCTATAAAAATGCATTGTTTACTGTGAAAATAACAATTGTAGTTTAGGAGTTAACCACTAGGGGGCGCTATAGGGGTTAAGTGTGACCTCATATGTGTTTCTAACTGTAGGGGGGTGGGACGTGTGATGTCATTGATCGTCTTTCCCTATATCAGGGAACACGGGCAGCGATCGGGTCCACGGGTCCCCCTGGAGGCGCGGTCACGGAGCTTCGGACCGGGGTGCGAGCGGCCCCACGCCTGGGCTTAAAGAGACATTTAGAGGTACGTGATTGTGCTCAGCCGTGCCATTGTGCTCAGCCGTGCCATTCTGCCGACGTATATGGGGGGAAAGAGTGAACCCCACCCCTCCTGAACCTTAGCAGGCCACTTGCCTTCAACATTAGGTTTTTCCTTTTTTGTTCTTGGGTCATTGGCACTGTGATTGACCACAAACTTTTTATATATCTATGCACAAGAGGGTTAAGGCAGTGTTGGTAAATAATGGTGGCCACACAAAATATTGACACTATGGGCTCAGTTTGGACATTTTCACTTTTGTTGCCAGCGGTTTAGACATTAATGGCTGTGTGTTGAGTTATTTTGAGGGGAGAGCAAATTTACACTGTTATACAAGCTGCACACTCACTACTTTACATTGTAGCAAAGTGTCATTTCTTCAGTGTTGTCACATGAAAAGGTATAATAAAATACTTACAAAAATGTGAGGGTGTACTCACTTTTGTGAGATACTGTATATCAGTGTGTATTTAAACACATTTTGTTGAGCTTTTACTGTTCCTTCTTGTAAGTTTCCTGACCAGTTCTCCTGTACTATAGTTAGGTGTGCCAAAGAACTTGAGAAAGGAATTATTCCGCGTACACACGACCGTTTTCGGGGTTGTAAAAAATTACGTTTTCAGGCTCTAGATCATTAAAACGGCCTTGCCTACACATGATCATGAAAAAAAATGCTCTAGAAAAGCGTGGTGGCATACAACACATACGACGACACTGTAAAGGGGAAGTTCCATTCAGATGACACCACCATTTGGGCTTCTTTTGCTGATTTCATGTTAGTAAAAGACAATTCGCGCTTTTCTGTCTGTTACAGCGTGATGAATGTGCTTACTCCATTATGAACGGTAGTTTTACCAGAACGAGCATTCCCGTCTCATAACTTGCTTCTGAGCATGCACGGATTTTTCACGTCGTTAAAGCCCACACATTTTTTTACAATCTGAAAAAAAGACAACGTTAAAAACGTTGTTAAAAATTAGAGCATGTTCGAAAAAAAAATTGTCCGTTTTTCAGAACCTGAAAAATGCTCTGAAGCCCACACACGATCCTTTTTAATGTCATTTTTTACAACCTGAAAAATGGTTGTGTGTACGCGGCATAAGATCTGAAAAATGATTGACCTGCAATATTGTAGACCATTGTTTTAACTCTAAAACAGAATTGTACAATGCCAGTAAATAACTGAAAGCATTTTATCTAATTTTAGACATCTTTTTGGGAAATCTTATTTGTAATGCTGGGTCTGATAAAAGAAACTTGGTAATCAAACTAAGCATCACAAATCAATTATAACTATGATCATTCTGAACCTACTGATATCAGTGTGAAATTTAAAAGTACCATAGCAAGAGCGGCAGTTGCCTTGACAGTGATTAATGCCTCGAGCACCTACAGCGAAATCTGTTTTCTATAATTGTCCTGCTATTTAGATAAAATTTTCCTTAATAAAATGCTAAATTTGTTATATGTGTTTATATAGGCCAACAATTTACACAGAGCTTTTACATACTGTATTGTACTTTCATATCATTTTCTGCCCTCAATGAGCTTACAATCTAAGGTCCCTCCTTCATATGCATATATACACACTAAGAGCAGTTTAGACAGGAGCCAGTAATGATTTTTCTTAGCATGGTGTTATGATGTCACAGTGCCGAGACTTTGATAGATCTGTTTAAGGTTAGATGCTATCTTGTTTAATATGCATCACAAAGAATCCCGACAACAATATCAAATTTTCCCAAGAACTTGCTCTTTCTCATGCCACGTACACACGATCACTTTTTGTGATGAAAAAAAACGACGTTTTAAAAAACGTCATTTAAAATGATCGTGTGTGGGCAAAACGTCGTTTTATGTCTTCAAAAAAACGACCAAAAAAAAATTCCAACATGCTTGAATTTTTTATGTCGTTTTTCAAAATGTCGTTTTTTGTGTCATAAAAAGTGATGGTGTGTGGGCAAAACGTCGTTTAAAACGACGTTTTTAAACCCGCGCATGCTTAGAAGCAAGTTATGAGACGGGAGCTTCAATGGAACAGAGTGCCGTCGAAAGTGTCTT
Organism: Rana kukunoris; assembly: GCA_029574335.1. Taxonomy (NCBI): domain Eukaryota; kingdom Metazoa; phylum Chordata; class Amphibia; order Anura; family Ranidae; genus Rana; species Rana kukunoris. The sequence goes on from JAJQKJ010000082.1 coordinate 24,682, forward strand.
ACGTAACCGCGCTTTGCAAGAGCATTGTGGAAAAACGATGGTGTGTATGCAATGTCGTTTTTGAAAATGAAGTTTGAAAAACGTCGTTTTGTTTCGTCAGATAAAATGACGTTTTTTTTCATCACAAAAAGTGATCGTGTGTACGCGGCATTATTCCCCAGAACATTGACAGATTGCAAGACCATATTTATTATCTAAAACACTAATGTTGGCAGTCTTCTCTTCACAAAATCATCCTGAACTCAGTATTTTTTATCTGCCAAGGAATATGTTCTGCCATATTTATGCAAAATATAGTTGTTTATAAAAGAACATCTGTTCCTGAATTCCACTAATGCCATAGATGCTGAAGAAACTGGGAGCTTCACAATCAAATGTATTTAGTATCAAGGATTGAAATGCATAATGCAGTGAGTGAAGCCACATTTCTTGCCACATTGTTGTATTTAAAGACATTAGAGACCCATAAAAGCAAACAGTGCCTTGCAGAAAGAAATGACATTTGAAGTGTCTTCCTCGATTTACTAAAAGGGAAATATAAACAAAACAGGAACAATAAATAATCATACAAACAGTGCTGTCATCAGTGACAGGCCTGCCAGCCTAGAACATATTTTATCTAATTTGCCTGGTTTAACTTCTGTTATCTTAACATAAACTGACAATTCAGTTTGTGAATAAATTGCAAACATGGTATGCTTAATAGTTGAAGTTTCTAAACTAAAATGTGTTACAACTTTTGCATAAAATGCTTAATTGTCATTGGTAGGTCAGCTAAGGTAATCAAGCAAATCTCTCATCTGTTTTGTTGGAATACAGTGGCGTAACCAGAGGCATGGGCGCCCGGGGCAGATTTTTTTTTCCGCCCCCCCCCCCCCCTATATAAACATGATATCAGGGCTGCAGTGTGGAGCTCCTTATTAAGCTATGGACCGGGCCGGGCCAACACTCTACTCCAGCGGAGTCCCAGCCTCAGCCTGTGGCAGAGGCAGGGTGTGCGCTGGGGAAGACTTGGGACAGGCAGCCTGTCCCAGGTCTTCCCCAGCACACACCCTGCCTCTGCTAAACCATTCTCCCTGCATCACATCCCAGCGACGCTTACTTGCTTGGCTGAGCGGGAGTCCCTGCAGGCGCCACCGGACTGCAGAGCGCGTCGCCATCTTGGAGCCTCCGCAGCGCGCGCCATGCCGGCCGCTGGGATGTACCGGCGGGGGGCTGTGCGCTCAGTGGAGGAGCCCCTCAGTATACTATCCGCAGAGCTGCCAGTCGCTGGCGCCCCCCTCAGCTCAGCGCCCGGGGCAGATGCACCCCCCGCCCCCCTGGTTGTTACGCCACTGTTGGAATAGTTGTGGTTTGAAAAATTAAGAGTGATAGTTTGTGCTTTTATGCAAATACATATTAGTATTGTAAAATATTTTTTTGTCTTTAAAATTAACAATGTGTGACAATGCCATGTACACACAACCGTTTTCATGTCATTGAAGAAAAACAAAGTATTTCTCTACGTGATTCCTCTCAAGCCTGCCTTGCATACACACGATTGTGATAAAAAATGCTTGAGCAAACACAACACATACGATGGCACTATAAAGGGGAAGTTCCATTCGAATGGCGCCACCCTTTGGGCTGATTATGCAAATTTCACATCTCATAACCTACACACGACCATTTTTAATGACGAGAAAAACGACGACATGAAAAACGACGAGAAGCAGGTTCTAAATTCTTAATGGTCATTTTTCTCATTGAGAAAAATGCTCTGTAGCCTACACACGATTGTTTTTAATGACCAATTTAAAAAAAAAAAAAATTCTCGTCATGAAAAACGGTCGTGTGTAAGTGGCATTAGACTTAAAGGGGTTATAAAGGTTCGTCTTTTATTGCCTAAATAGGTTCCTTTAAGCTAGTGCATTGTTGGTTCACTTACCTTTTCCTTCGATTTTCCCTTCTAAATGTTGTTTTTCTTTGTTTGAATTTCTCACTTCCTGTTTCTCCTCGGTAAGCTTTCCACCATCATCCGAGCGGTGGAAAGTCATTTAGAACAGCTTACTGAACACCTTACTGAGGAGGAACAGGAAGTGAGAAATTCAGACAAAGAAAACAAAGAAAAACATTTAGAAGGAAAAGGTAAGTGAACCAACAATGCACAAGCTTAAAGTAACCTATTTAGAAAATAAAAAAATAACCTTTACAACCCCTTTAAGCCCCATACACACTATCAGTTTTCCTGCAGGTTTTTCTCTTCAAGTTTACCAAACCCATGCAGTGCAAAGGACTGCCTGATTGCATACGAATTGAAACTCTTAGGCCACGTACACACGAGGTCCAAACCGACCGTGTGTACGACCCATCGATCCGTCGTCCTTTGGACCAAAGTTTTAAAACTTGCTTTAAAATCAGACTGATGGATGCCTGACCATCAGTTAAAAAAAACCCACGCATGCTCAGAATCAAGTCGATGCATGCTTGGAAGCATTAAACTTCATTTTTTCAGCACGTTGTTGTGTTTTACGTCACCGCGTTCTGACACGATCGGTTTTTGAACTGATGGTGTGTACGTACATCAGACCATCAGGTCACTTCAGCTGTGACCCGATGAAAACGGTCCGTCGCACCATTCTCATCGGGTTGGACCGATCGCGTGTACGCGGCCTTAAGGTTTGACCTCATATTAGATGGTTTTGGTAAACCTGAAGAGAAAAACCTGCAGGAAAACTGATAGTGTATATGGGGCTTAAGAGAATAAATAATTATTTGCTGTTTTAATATAGCAGGACATTATTAGGGACAAGGTTTCAGTTTGGGGCCACCTTGGGTTTGATACAGATCTTACAGTTTTGGAGTTTGGCAAAACTCTGATTTATTGGACAACAATTTACACCTGAACCCATAATGAACTGTTCAACCCTTGTCCCCGGTCAGATTGATCCCTGAGAGCCAATCATTTGAAAGAATGGACAAGCCTGCAGTCTCACTATAAAAAGGTGGGCTTCCTGCAGCCATATTGTCAGTGTGTGCTGGAACTGTTTAGGGAAAGCAGACAAATCTGTGCATGGAGAAATACATATTATACAGTGCTAAACTGTGCTCTAGTCTAGTGTTATACTGTACTATACTGTACATTATAATTTGGTGAGCTACCCTTGCCTATGTTCACAGTTGTACAGACCTGTCTGTCCTTCTTAGTGACCTTTATATAAATGTAGAGTGATATTCTATTCAGTTGTGGCTTGCTAGTTTGTTGAAGTTGTATTGTTGTGATGTGTGTATAAAAGGGACCACCCCCTCTCCCTTTTAATAGTCCCATTTAAAGCTGGGCATTTTATTCAATGCCCAAAAATAGTGCAATGGGGGCAATTCTAAAATGAATGGCAGAGATTCTGAACATGGGGGTAAGCAGGTCCTGCAGGACATTGTGTTGTGTGCCTGGAGGTAGCGCTCCCAGAAATGTCAATAGTCACAGTCACAGCAAACCAATCAAATAGCTTCCTAGCTGACAAAATCTTCTACACTTATATCCTCCCAGGTGTAGGGCAGCTGGTTGCCTTTTCTGCATTGCTAATCCACCCTCTTGCCCATCATCAGCTATGAGGCTGTCCATGAACATCATGCTGCTCCATAACAACACCTACACATCCGTTCAAACCTACAATTTACAGAGTTAGTGTTTCTTTTTAAGTAGCCCTTGAAATTGCATGAAAAGGAATTTTCCCTGCCATACACTATCTTTTTTGTCATTAACACAGTTAAACACATTAACACAGTTAAATGAAGTTACACTCATTTTAAGTTGCACATGTGCTTGGTCTGTACTTTTGTGGAACTATCTGAGGCCAGAGTTAATTGACAAGTCTTTCTAAATTTACATTGGCTATCATTAGTGATTAATGGAAGTAGGATGTAACACCTTACACCAGTGGCTCAAAAGAAAAGCATTTTAGAGAGCACAATGCACAGCAGATATGTGTCAGAGATGCTACCTAAGTCATGTGTGGCTGAAATAATTATTTCAGCTGAGAAAGAAATTTAGCCACTCTCTTGGCATGAAGTATAGTATCTTACACCTTTTACAGAACTAAGAGGGGAAAGATTTGGGCCCGGATTCACAAAGCACTTACGCTGACGAAGTACAAATATGCGCCGTCGTATCTGTGCGCCGAACCCACAAACTTAGATACGCCTAAAAACGGACCTTATCCCACCGACGTAACTTGCCAATGCCGGTGTAGAGTGGGTAAATATTAAGCTGGACGCATGTGTAAGGTTATTTCCCATAAATGAGGCACAACCTATGAAAAGGTATGGACCAGGGAACACATGCCTACGTATTGTATGTACGTCTGAATTTGGGCCGACGTGGGTCTGGCTGGGCGTATGTTACGTTCACGTCGTACACAGTGATCCGGCGTATCTTAGGCAGTTGTTCCGACATGGTTGTACACATGCGCACGGGGATACGTCTATGTCCCGACACATGCACAGTTCATTTTAAGTACTTGTCTGGTGCCCGGCCCATCATTTGCATTAGGTCACGCTTCATTAACATGGATCACGCCCACTTCCAGCCCACTTCCACCTACTTCCACTTGCGTCGGCTTATGCCTACGAAATATACGCTACACCAGCGCAGAGTTGGGAGCATTTGTTTGTAAATTCCATGCTTGCCTCTCCGCGCTGCGCCGGCCTAGAGTAAAAGAGATAGGCTACGGCGGCATATATATATGTGCCGATGTATGTGAATCCGGGCCACAATCTACAGAATACCAGAATGCAATAACTAGACAATAATAATGTGGGTAGCTGTTGTTGTGAGGAAGAACTTTCAATCAAGAGTAACACTGAGCAACTCTCTGGAGCTTTATTACTGCCTACTAATGTACACCACTATTCATTATACCGACTATGAGAGTGGACGTTCTTTGTATGTGCTTGAACATAGTGAAAAGGTGAAAGTATTGAAGGGCAATTTTGTTAAAGTATGAACTATCTATGACCCATATATATGAGAATGGCAAATTTTATGCCTGGTGGATAGAGATGAGCTGAACACCCCCTGGTTCGGTTCGCATCCAGAACATGCGAACAGACAAAAAGTTCACGCGAAAATTCGAACACCGTTAAAGTCTATGGGACTCAAAAGTGAACGTGAAATTTTAAAGGTTAATATGCAAGTTATTGTCCTAAAAATATTTGGGGACCCAGGTTCTATCCCAGTGGACATGTATCAATGCAAAGTAAAGTTTTAAAAACAGTCGTTTTTCCGGGAGCAGTGATTTTAATAATGCTTAAAGTGAAAGAATAAAAGTAAAATATTCCTTTAAATTTACCTGGTGGGTGTCTAAAGTATGCATGTAAAGTAGTGCATGTTTCCCGTGTTCAGAATTGTCCCTGCACAAAGTGTAATTTCTGAAGGAAAAAAAGTAATTTAAAACTACTCGTGGCTATTCATGAATTGATGGTCCCAGCAATACAGAGTAAAGTAATTTAAAAAAATGACAAGGGTCCCCCCCCATGAATATTAAGGGAAACCCCTGCTCATCCCTACTGGTGGACAATGCTTTATGACGTTTAGATGAGGAACATATACCATATACAGATTATTATATCTGTCAATCAAAGCTGCACTTTTTGGCAACTTTATGACTATGATGAAAAGGTCGGATTAACATAGAGGCTAATGGAGCTGCAGCACCAGACCCCTAACTTATTATCGGTCCAGCTGTCTAAAATTTAGCAGGCTGCACATGGAAAAAATGGGCCGACAGGGGAGAGATCTCCTCTGACTGGCACTACATTCAGCATGCACCGCCAGGGCTGGGTGTTAGGATTAGATTGTACAGTACCTGAAGGTACGGCTATGCCAAGAGCATGCAGAGGGGCATGCCTGGCTAGAGTAAACATAAATGAAGTGTGGCTACGCCTAGTGTTCACTGGTGATTGGAGAGCACAATGTCAGCCAGCAGCATCAATCCCAGGCTGACCCAACTGTTTGAGTGCATGAGCCTGGCATACAGGTGATTCATATATCTATCAGACAGGAAGCTGTAAATTTGCAGGCTTCGTTGATGGGCAGGACGTGAGAGGGGCAGGTGGAGCTGACAGCTGTCCCTGATATTTACAGTCCCGGGATTGTCCCTGATCTTCTCCTCTGACCATCTGCACTGCATGACCCTTCTTTGTATACATCCATATACATTATCTGAACATGGGAAGGGGGAAATGGGGCAACACTGGGCCCCCTGCCAAAAGACCCAATACAAAAATGTTATAAAACATTAGTGTATTTTATTGAAATGTGTGTTAGGATGCAATATTTTGCCTGCATTAAACTGTAAAAGTTTATACATTGGTATATTGCAGTGGTATTCAAACTACAGCCCAAGGGCTGGATGTGGCCCTTTGTTCAGCCTTTTAGGTAGGGTGGATTAATGTAGGGACTGTTGCAGATGCAGCTTCAGGCCCGTAAGAAAACAATGGGCCAACGGAGGATGATTTCCCCCGACCCAGAGCCGCTGATAAGGAGGTACCATCTGCCCCTCTATACAAGGCACATATGGTGGCCCAGTCAGCAGGGGGAATATGATGTGGGCAGGACAGGGAGCATGATCGGTACCATGGCAATTACAGGATTGATGCCTTGTGCGACTCTCAGCAGAAGCTGAAATACAGTTTCTCCCCCTCTCCCTCCTGCTTAGTTTCAGCTGCTGGAAGGGGGAGACACATAGGGCATTGTTTCTGTAGTTGCCTCCTTCATGTCCTACCCACATCTGATTCCCCTGCAGGCTGCTGTGTGCCTCCCTCCTGGAGCGTGTCTGGCTTTCCTCTCTTGCCAGCTGCTGCAGGCACAGAGGGAAATGTTCAGGATGGAGAAGGGGCCAATAAATGTGTAATGTACAGGCCCCTTCCTTTAGTGAATAAACACAGTGAATGAAGCGTAGTAAAATGGGTTTACTATGCTTTAGTTTATGAATGAACAGGAGCCTCTGTCTCCTGTTCATTCATGTGAAGTGCATCTGAGGCTAAAGAGAAAGGAACTGAAAAATCGGTGTCCTCAATGACTTTCTCTGTTTAAAAGCTGAGATGTCAGCGGCAGTTTGGACCACTGATATTTCACCCAAGCTGTTCAGAAGCATTGAAAACAAAATCGTAAAAAAAAAAACATATTGTAAAAAATAATTTTAAAAAGTTTAAAAAATGAAGGCCTCATTCACACAGGTTCTCTGGACCATACAATGTTTGTGCAGCTGAAGCCGCCTGTTATTCTGTGAAGATGCAGGCACCAGGCAGGAAGACCTAACAGAAGCTTGACATTCGTCTTCTGTGGTGTTTTGTTAGGCCTGCATGAATGCACCTTTCCACTTCACCTCAGCATGAACCATGCATGCCAATGCAGGGCTCTTATGGAAGCCCCTGGCTCTCATAGCATTGGGCCTGCGTGGCAGCGCCCTTTCACATCAGGGCGCATGACGATGCACAGCCCTTAAGGCCCACCAAAATCCTCAGCACCAGGCTCATGATGCTCCTTATCCAACTCTGATCATGAAGATATCTCTTATTTTGGTAGATTCCATAAAATGGCTTTTGGACACAGCAACTTTTTTCTGCACATCATTGCAAGAATTTAAAATGAAAGCAGCTGAAGTCTCAAAAAATGTAGAAGATTTGGAGACTTGGATACATTTGCATGCATTGAGGAAAACAGAAGTTTGACCATTGTGTTCATCATACTGTTGCAGCATTATGACTTGTCAGTGGACTGGGATTTTCTTCCTAAATTTACAATTAAAAGTTAAAGCGGAATTTCACCCTAAATATAAGATCTCCCATGTGATTCAGCATACTGGCGTCAGCGCCAGTATGCTGTTTTTTTTTTATTTTTATCCCACACTTACTGTATTATCCAGTAATTTCATTTTTTTCCCCCGCGGTGGACGGCGCCAGTACAGCGCGTCACATCTTCTGAAAATACCCAATATGGACTCGGGTAATCTCGGCGAAAATGCGGCGCCTGCGCACAGACCTAGGAGCTGACTGCGCAGGCGCCGTATTTCTCCGAGTCCTACGGCTATGGCGCGTCACGCCCTCCGAAATAGGACTCGGAGAAATACGGCGCAGGCGCCGCATTTTCTCCGAGATTACCGAGTCCATATTGGGTATTTTCGGAAGATGTGACGCGCTGTACTGGCGCCGTCCACCGCGGGGGAAAAAAATGAAATTACTGGATAATACAGTAAGTGTGGGATAAAAAAAAAAAAAAAACCAGCATACTGGCGCTGATGCCAGTATGCTGAATCACATGGGAGATCTTATATTTAGGGTGAAATTCCGCTTTAAGTGAGAACTAAAAACATGGGGGCAGATTCACAGAGAATTAGATTCTCGTAGAGTATCAGAAATACACTACGCCGCCGTTTTTTACCTGGCTCTACGTGGAATCCAGGTAGATTTTGTCCAGTAAACGACGGCGGCGTAGTGTATTTCTCCCGTCGCAATCCATCTGCGCGAGTAGGGGGCGTGAAGCATTTAAAATAGGCGCGTTCCCACGGCGATCAAACTGCGCATGCTCCGTTCGCAAATTTCCCGCCGTGCATTGCGCGAAAACACGTCGTCACGTCGTAGTAGCGTCGTTTACGTACATTCCTATTCCCGAACGAGTTACGTTAAAAAAAAAAAAATATTTTCAAATCGACGCGGGAACGACGGCCATACTTTACATGGGTTACGCACTGTTAGACCAGCAAAAAGCTCCTCTAACATTACGTAGCCAAAAAATGACGTAGGCGATTGCGAGGGACACTCGTACCTTCGTGGATCGGCGTAAAAACTCATTTGCATATCCCGACGCATGAAAACGTCGCAAACTCCTCCCAGCGGCCGCAAAAATATCGCAGTGTAGATCCGAAGGCTTACGAGGACGTAAGCCTCTCGGATCGAAGCCCGAAGCCGCCGTATCATGGTTTGAGGATTCAAACTAGTGATACGGCACGCAAAATTTGAAATTACTCCTGTCTAACACCAGTTAGACAGGCGTAATTGCTCTGTGAATCTGGGCCATGGTGAGGCAGCAGATTAGAGGAGTTGTTAAATGAACATACCAGATATTGTAGTACTATAGAAGTGTATTAACTGGAACTTCACCTTACAGTACTGCCTGAATTGGAAATTATTTCTGGAAAAATAGTATTATATTTCTAGTACAATTGCTATTCAAATAAATCGTTATTCCAGTAGCATAGTTTTGTCCTATATTTGCATCCATTTTTACTGTAAGGAGTTCCTCGTCACCGCAAGACAGTACTGTTTGGAAACAGGAGACTCGCTCTTCAAGGAGCTGCATTTTGTGAGCACAGCAGGATTTGCCAGAAAGCTGCAGGTAGTAATGCTGGAAACAAAATGTCTCTTTAGAAAAGGTAAATCATTATATTTGAATTTTTTCAGAGACTACTTTGAAAAGTACAAATGTATCATTTTTAGTGGAAGTACGATTATACTTCAAGAAATTATTTTTTAGGCATGCCTGCATGTGTAGTTCTAATCAAATGTCAACTCAGAATGCAATATTGAAGTAAAAAATAGTTTAATTTACTGTACAAAATAATGCATAATACATTGTCTTTCTTATGTCATTGCTTGAATACAGCTGGGCCCTTTGTTCTTTGCAAACAAAACAAGCTTTATATTTTGATTGATGTCTTTAGCAGCAGACACCCGTAGAATGTGTGCATGTAAAAAAATAAAAATAAAAACTTTTAAAATAATACAACATTTTTAAAATTATATTTCCATTATGCTGCGTTGGACCACTAAGTGAGTGAGAAGATATTTTGGTAAGAATTATGCCATATTTAATATAGGTTGACTGTTATTATCTCATTAGTAGTTTATTGTTGCATATGAACACAAAACTTATTCTATTTTCATTTGTTTCCCTGTCAGGCATGCTTACTGTCTTTGTACCAATTTCCTTTCTCTGTCAGACTCCTTTTAAAATCATTGGGAAACAAGCTGTGACTTAGAAACATTATACTACAAACCCCCAGTCTAATTATTTAGCCATTTGAAGCTCTGAACTAGTTTCAGGGAAGAAACATTTTTAAAATGACAAAAGATCTATTTGTATTTGATCATTTTTCATTGTAAACGATGACCAGTAAACCACACTGTTTAAAAAGATGCTTAAAATATTCCACAGTTGCCTTCCCCCATCCAATTAATAGCTTAATGCCTTGTACACACGAGTGGAATTTCCGACAGAAAAAATCAGACGGAAGATTTTCATCGGATATTCCATCCGTGTGTATGCCCCGTTGGACTTTTTCCGTCGGAAATTCAGACGGAATTAGATATAGAACATGTTCTCAATTTTTCTGATTAAAACATTTTCTATCACAATTTCCGTTCGTCTGGATGCAATTCCGACGGACTAAAAACCAAGCATACTCAGAATCAAGTCGACGCATGTTAGGAAGCATTAAACGTCAGTTTTCTTGGCTCGTCGTAGTGTTATACGTTACTGCGTTTTTGACAGTCGGAATTTGGTGTAAGGCCTCGTACACACGAGTAAATCTATCTGTTCAAATCGGTCGGACCGACCGATTTGAACAGATCTGTTTGCTGGCATTTTGGTTTGCTCGCGTGTACACACGAGCAAACCAAAATCCCCGCCAGCAGACAGCGCGCTGACGTGTCGGTGACGTGGCGGTGATGTTGACGCCGCCACGTCACCGCACCAGGAAGTAAAACACTTCCGCGCATGCGTCAAAATCATTCGGCGCGTGTGCGAGAAGACATGTCTGCTGGTTAGCATACTAACCAGCAGACATGTTGGGCGGACGGGTTCCCAGGCGACAGATTTCAAAGCATGCTTTGAAATCTGTCGGGTGGCCAAATCCGTCTGTTTGCCCGTACACACGATCGAATCTGTCTGCTGAAACGGTCTAGCAGACCGTTTCCAGCAGACAGATTTGATCGTGTGTACGAGGCCTTACTGTGTGTATGCAAGACAGCTTGAGCGGAATTCAGTCGGAACTCCGTCGGAAAAATCGGTCCTGTGTACAGGGCATCAGAGTGTCCATCTCCCTATTACTCTTATTATTATTTTTATTTTCACTTTAATTTTAATTTTTATTATGTTATTCGTATGCTATTATTATGGTTTGATTGCTCCTTGCACATTTGGGCGCTATACGTCATTTATTTGTTTTGTCCTTTTGGAGTCTACTCCTTCTCTGTTGTATCCCTTATACAGTTTTACACTCTTGTTTTGTATTGTTGAAAATGTCTCAATAAAAAAAAAAAATAATAAAAATAATAATTAAAAAAAATTATGCTTAAAAAGTAAATAATAATTTTCTTTTCCCACAAGCATAATATCACCATTATAATCAGAAATGTGCACAGCAGTAGTAGAAATATCTTTAAATTTGGCATAAGCAATGCAAACATTTTTTCTGATAAGTGTATTTGCAGGAATACTTTGTGGTATAGGTGACACAGAAAGTCCTTCTCATTTTACCACTAAGTTTTCCTGCTTATATCTTTTAGAGCCAATGGGCCAGATTCTCAGAGGCGCTACGATGGGGTATCTCAGATACCCCGTCGTATCGCCGTTTTTTTCCCCGGGTATCTATGCGAGTGATTCTTAGTATCACTTTGGCATAGATACGGGTGAAGATCCGACAAGTGTAATTGTATTACACTTGCGGATCGTAGATGTAATGACAACTCCGGCCAATAGGTGGCCTTTACGTTGTTTTCTCATTTGCCTATGCAAATGAGGCTAATACGCCGATTCCCGAACGCTTTTACGCTGCCTCATAGTCGCTTACGTCGTTTTCGTCCGCGTAAGGTTACCCCTGCAAAGATGTGGAGTAACCTTACACAGTACCGTCGGATGCCGTCGGATGCCATGTTAAGTATGGCGTCGGGTCAGCGTCAGCTTTTTCCGTCGGTTACGTTGTTTTACTAAGTTGTTCGCGAATAGGGCATTGCGTAAGTGACGCTTTCCGACATGAGCTGGAGCATGCGCACTTGGCTTTTTGCCCGGCCGGCGCATGCGCAGTTCGATCGACGCGGGGGTGTGCTTAATTTAAATACAAGCCGCCCCCTTTGAATTACGCTGGGCCATTTACTCTACGCATCTGCAAACTACGGAGCAAGTGCATGGAGAATACGGCACTTGCTCTGTTAAGTTGCGGCGGCGTAGTGTAAATGGCTTACGCTACGCCAGTGAAAATGTATGAGAATCTGGCCCAATGTGTTTTCATTGCTTATGCCATATTTACTAGACATATGTAGTCTGTTTCATAATCAATTGAAATTCGGATGAATTTTGCACCTTTCTGACATTAGGATGCATCCGACTGTCCGAAAAAAATGAAAATAAATTTCAACTAATAATTCACTCGGATTTAGAAAAAGGTTCCTGTACTATTGTGGGGCGACTTCGGAGCTGATAGAATTGACTTCTATACAGAAATAATTTTGCAAGCTGCGCTGAAGTCGCGCTGCGGGTTCAGAGTTGGATGACTTTGAAGCTGCCCCTGTGTGAACCAACACTTACAATCCAATCAGCTGATTAATTGTGAGCTGGAGGATTACTGGCAAAGTACATTCCTGAGTGAACGGGTGTTGTATTGCATTTGAGCATAGGAGAAGAGATATTGTCATTGAGTGCGGTAATGGATTCAATAAACAAACACATTTCCAAACTACTAATTATTATCAGGAATATACAGTATATACATACATAAATATCGAATCAAATTGATATACATACAAAACAAATCGATTCGGTATAAAGAATATCGTCACTCTACAGAAATATCAAATTATCCGAAAAACACAAATATAAGAGAACAAAATTATATATTTTGTGAATGAAAACGAAACAAAACTAAACAAAATTTTATGTTGTGTACAAGTCTAATATTTACAGATACTTCTACTACTGCTATGGACATTTCTGAGTATCATGGTTGGTATGCATGAAGCAAAAGTTTAGATACAGATATCAAATTGATTTTAGCCTCCTGAAAAGCATCATGCTGACAGGAGGAGACAGCAGAGTACACAGTTGGATGACCTCATTGGTGCAGTTTTGTTGACTTTTTTTAGGCTGGAGTAGATCTCTACTGGTGTTTTTGGCCTGATCTGTGACTAAAATAGTGCCGAAGTCTGATGATGTCCTTGGTTTGACAAAGTGAATTTAGCGGGGCTTGTAGCCAATACGTCACTTCTATCTGAAACACATGCCTGCTTCCAAGCAAGCAGCAACAAGAAAGGAAACGCTACATTGATCTGTGTGATATCTTAGTGCCAGAGAAAGACACTTTTCTATCCAATTGTAGATTTGTTTTTTATATATTTGATTACCAATAAATGAGAAATATGAGTTACTGGTGTGGCAGTAGAGGTGAAGATTGTTATTGTTAAGTTATTATTATTATTATTATTATTATTATTATTATTATTATTAATAGGGATGAGTCTGATGTTCGACATCGGGTGTTCGCCTGTTCAGCGAATACTTAACCTTATGTGGCATTTGCGGGAAATTCGAGCTCTGCGAAATGCCCCATAATGCATTGCAAGATCACAGTGCATTGATGTCTTATGGTTGGCCAAAGCATGCAACTGACCTGCATGCTTTGGCCAATCACAGCATGCTCTCTGCTGAGAGAGCCATAATTGGCCAAAGGCAGGATGCAGGATGCCTTTGCAGGATGCCTTTGGCCAATCATAGCTCAGAGGACTAAGTCCACACCCCACACTATGTAAGGCTGCTGACTCGGTGGCCGTATATAGTGTAATTATGAATGTAGAGAGATTAGGCAGGTTAGTTAGTGGCATGCAGGCAATGTATTTAAGATATATATATATATATATATATATATATATATATATATATATATATATATATATATATATATAAATATTGTAAGATATGGGGAATCAGACTCCAGTGGCAGGTGCGTTTTTAAGGGCTTGGTAGCCCACTTTTATTTAAAAACTCACAAAAGGTTTACATATGCAATAGCATCCCTCGCAGGGGGTTTCCACCATTACTGCATGGTATAAACTAAAGAGCTTAGCCTCCTGGCTTTCAATCCTGGCATCCGACGGCTTCAGGCCTCTAGCCTAAACACAAGTTCTGTTCCTCAGAACACACAGCGTTTCCCAGAGATAAGCTCAATCCTTGCTTTTCTCCTAGTCAGCGACTTGCTGCTCAAACATAAAGCGGCATCTGCAACCTGCAGATCTGCACACACTAGCTGCAATCCATGCACCCTCTCTGACTCCTTTCAGAGAGTTGGGAGCTCACCTGGCTCCCAGGGACCAGACTTCCTGTCTGTGGGTGGGGCCCTGAGCCACAGCCAGGCCAGCACTAAAAAGCTGAACACACAGCTGTGTAATCAATGTGTCTGTCTCTCCAAAATATGGCAAAAACCAGCCATCCTTCAGGCAAGACAAGTCCAAACCATCACATACCCTCCCCCCTTGTTTCGAACCGGAGGGAGGAACACACAGACCCATCATCACTAATGGGTCACCTCTGTGCCAACCATTGGCTGCACAGGCCCATTTTTTCCGGGTATGTTTCCACCAACCCTTCCCCGTGGCGCCTTGGTGCCAACTATGAGCAGCAGGAGTCCTAATCTGCCCAACCTTTTCTCTAAAGGGGCACTCCACCCACATCTTCTTCCGGGTGTGCTTCCACCAGCACTTCTTCCTGAACCGTGGGCTCCCCCTAATGTCTCTACCCCTTCTATCTGCTGGCCTCAAGATCCTTCTCTTTCCTCCCACGGACCTACTCTCCTGGGACTGTTGGGGACCTACTTCCAGGGGGTCTGTCAGGGACTGACCACTCTCACTACCCGACTCTACATTAACCAACAACATTTGTTTCTTAGGTTCACCAACCCCTATGTTGCTACCTTTGGCAAACAATCCATCTGAGATCGACACCACACCCTTCTGTTTAACCTCAACAGCACTGTTCCACAAAGGGTTACTCAACTCAGCATAATCATTGGGACCTCTGGTCCCCTTGTTTGTTAGGACATAGTCTATGGAGGGACCACCTACAGGCAGGCCGTTACTCCCTATGGGACAGTCCCGTGGTTTCACATCGCCCCCTGTTGTCCAACACTCCAATAGCAATTGTCCTACCAACGCACATTTTTCCACACCAACCTCTTTGACCATTTCTGTATCCCTTGGTACCTCAACCAGGATCTCTGAGCTGTCTGACAGTGCTCTACAGTGCTTCTCATACACGTTTTCGTTAAAGTTACCACTACTGTTATTTCCTATCAAAGTGTCTCCGGGTACCTCAAACTGCACCTCTCTGCAAGTGATGGACTGAATTCCCACTACTGTCACGTCCATTCCGAGCCCTTTCTTTTCATGAGGTCTAGAGGGTGAGACAGTGCGCGCGCCATGTACCAACCACTGCTCAGCCGTACCTCGGACCGCACCAGTAGGAATGCATTCCATCACATCAGCAGACGGAGAGACTTCCACTATGTCTACTAGCTCTGATTTTTCTAACAATTCCCCTGAGCGCCTTCTGCACACAACCGCCGCTGGAAGCACTCTCAAAGAGAACTGTGAGACAACTTTGCACAAAATTAACCAATAGTAGAGCAACCAATTTCCATTAATATTGCTTAACAGCGCCGGTACCACCTGTGTCCACCGATTGGTACTACGCAGTACCATGTCGCCCCTCTGCTGTGGATACACGCAGATGTACATTGGAAATATTTTAACCAATTCCAACAACATCCTAGTTATTTCTAGACACGCCACATCTAAGCACAGAACTTTAGGAACTTTTCCTTTACCAACGATGTGAAAGGGCTCATTTGCTAAGGCGTGAGAGGCTGAGTCACTTAAAGAGACCTCTACCTCAGAGGTAACTGACAAAACTTGCGACTCCCCTTGAGCACTGCAAATCGCATGTGCGACACTCATCCTCTCACTTTCAGCAACACTGAGCGATTCCAAATCGCTATCCATATCATTCTGAAGCTCAACATTCCTGCTCGCTTTTGTTGAGGACAAAACCTCTGCCATGTATGCGCCCTTTTCAGATCCTTCCAACTGGAGAGGGTTAACTTCTGCAAAAGCCAACGCACCCATGTCTACCGGCTCTGCAGTCTCTCCATTTTGCATAGCAGAATTTGTGTCCACTGCAAACACATTTTTAAACACAGCGGGCTGCAATAACATAACTTGACCACCGTGTGGTGCTTCATTAAACTCATTAGGACTTTTTCTGTCAGCAGTGACAGACTGTAGTAACACATTATCATTACAAGCAAATTCAGACATTTCAGTTTTACCATTTTTCTCATCACAAAAGGTGCAGTACCCTCTTATCCATCAGAGCGGCACCACAGTTGTCCCCGGCAACCTCTGGCTCCAACACACAGAGCTCCCTGGAGGTTTCAAAGGACACCTCTGCAACCTTATCTACTGTCGCTAAGGGAAATCGCATATCCTGCTTAGCGATCACCCCTACCTCAATACTAGTGAACACATCACCATAAGTACATGTATCAGCAACATCATCAGTATTCATAAACATAGCAGTTCTACAACCTTTATCAGATTGACTTTTATCAGAACGCATGGCACCCTGCATGCGACTCAGCACATTAACCCTCTCTAAAGGAATTATTTTGCCCACTAGGGCGGCTTCACAGTTGTCATGGGAAACCATTTGCCTTACCAATACAGGCTCCTTAGCGGTTTCCCTTGGCAACTCTGCAGCCCCTGTCTCTATCGCTAGGGAACATGACACACCAACTGTTTTGGTCACCCCTAACACATCACTCTCAGCACTCTGCTGGACTACCTTAGGTGCACACAAATTCCACATATCACTTTCAGTCTTTGATCTTGCTGCAAGGAGGGTTTTAACGTGCGTTTTCCCACTGCTCTGGGAAGCACACTGCAGTAAGTCCATCTTTACACCTTCTGCAGAACTTCTCCATGGACACATTGCTACTTCACAAATTGCAACAGTCTTACCATTTCTTGAAGCAGGTAACTCTGTCTTCATTTGAGGGCGTTGTCTTTCAGCTGCATTTTTACTGGCCAACTCCCCCTGGTGTCCACAGGATGAAATCACAGTAGGCAACTCCCAATGTTTAGCACCCCCTGCAGACACAACAGAAATCTCCTTGTTGCCAGGGGTGACTGCAAACATATCTGTAAAGGAACCTTGGCCCACCGATAAAGAGTCCTGCTCGGCAACATTACCTCCAGCTGCACCCCAAAATCTAGGGCAAGAAAATATGCCGTGCCCGAGCTGACCACATTCCAGGCATGGCGTTTGGCGACTTTCTCCTGTTGCTAAGGGAGATGACACTCTCCCAACACGCAGAACTTCACTTGCATCTCTATGGGGATGGCGATACACCTCTTCCCTGTAGCTCCTCCTTCCCATTGGCACATTTTCTCCGGTTGCTAATGGAAACGGTGCTCTCCTAGCTGCACGTTGCTGGCTCTCCGACACATGTAGACGTCTCTCTCCCTGAAGCGACGTTGCTTTAAACTTGCCACAACTCTCTGTAGGCCATATCTTTGTCTTGCGGTCCACTGACCTGACATCATAGATGTTGCTATGGGCAACTGCACCCATCTGCTTACGCTTTACATTCAGAGCAGGCTTCTCATATTTTTGCTTTGCTGTAGCTTGCGCCAAAGGGCATTTGGAAACTTCATGCCCCCACTCACTGCATCGCAAACAGCGCACTTGTTTCTTAACACTTTGCACATAAATAGCTGGCCGGCCTGCACCAGCGTTGCTAGGGGCAACAGCATAAACTTTCCCTTTGGCTTGGTTCAGCGCAGCCATGTGCTTTTTGCACGAGTCTGGGGCTTGTTCTGTCGGCAACAAACCCTCCAGCCACAAAGTCCTGTCTCTCATTTCAGCAAATATTGCTTTCTGTTTGCGATTTGACCTTCCCATCGCTGCAAACAGGGCAATGGTTTTTAACACAGTTCCTTAACACAGGAAAATTTTGGTGTATTGTCTCCAAGACTTGCAAACAGCACACTTTCACACGCAGACTTCACTCTCTGCGATTTCACTTGAATCATCCATTCACTGGCCTTCCCAAATGGATATGTTTTCTCAGGCCACGCTGAGCTTACTTCCACAGGTATGCCACCTGTATGCACCACAGTTCATTAATTGAACTCCTGTGAAATGCAGTTCTCCTGACTGCCACACACAGCTAACAGAAGTTCACAGCAGAAAACGTTTGACTTCCAGTTCATATTGGCTGTTCATCATAGCATTGCTGCAAAAACGCACAGTTGCTTTCTACTCACTGTTTGTTGGTATGCGTGGATCTGGAACTCTTCCAAACTGCCCGTAGCAATACCTCCACCATATGTAAGATTTGGGGAATCAGACTCCAGTGGCAGGTGCGTTTTTAAGGGCTTGGTAGCCCACTTTTATTTAAAAACTCACAAAAGGTTCACATATGCAATAGCATCCCTCGCAGGGGGTTTCCACCATTACTGCATGGTATAAACTAAAGAGCTTAGCCTCCTGGCTTTCAATCCTGGCATCCGACGGCTTCAGGCCTCTAGCCTAAACACAAGTTCTGTTCCTCAGAACACACAGCGTTTCCCAGAGATAAGCTCAATCCTTGCTTTTCTCCTAGTCAGCGACTTGCTGCTCAAACATAAAGCGGCATCTGCAACCTGCAGATCTGCACACACTAGCTGCAATCCATGCACCCTCTCTGACTCCTTTCAGAGAGTTGGGAGCTCATCTGGCTCCCAGGGACCAGACTTCCTGTCTGTGGGTGGGGCCCTGAGCCACAGCCAGGCCAGCACTAAAAAGCTGAACACACAGCTGTGTAATCAATGTGTGTCTCTCCAAAATATGGCAAAAACCAGCCATCCTTCAGGCAAGACAAGTCCAAACCATCACAATATATATATATATATATATATATATATATATATATATACACAGTGGGGATCGAAAGTTTGGGCACCCCAGGTATTAATGTGCATAACGAAGCCAAGGAAAGATGGAAAAATCTCCAAAAGGCATCAAATTACAGATTAGACATTCTTATAATATGTCAAAAAAAGTAAAAAAAAATCCATCACTTACACTTTCAAAATTACAGAAAACAAAAAAAATGGCATCTGCAAAAGTTGGGCACCCTGCAGAATTTATATCATGCACTGCCCCCTTTGCAAAGCTAAGACCTGCCAGTGTCATGGATTGTTCTCAATCATCACCTGGGAAGACCAGGTGATGTCAATCTCAAAGGTTTTAAATGCCCAGACTCATCTGACCTTGCCCCAACAATCGGCATCATGGGCTCTTTTAAGAAGTTGTCTAGAAAACTTAAACTGAAAATAGTTGATGCTCACAAAGCTTGAGAAGGCTATAAGAAGATAGCAAAGCGTTTTCAGATGTCAATATCCTCTGTTCAGAATGTAATTAAGAAATGGCAGTCATCAGGAACAGTGGAAGTTAAAGCAAGATATGGAAGACCAAGAAAAATATCTGACAGAACAGCTCGCAGGATTGTGAGAAAAACAATTTAAAACCCACGTTTGACTGCACGATCCCTCCAGAAAGATCTGGCAGACACTGGAGTTGTGGTACACTATTCCACTATAAAGAGATATTTGTACAAATATGGTCTTCATGGAAGAGTCATCAGAAGAAAACCTCTTCTACATCCTCACCACAAAAATCAGCGTATGAACTTTGCAAATGAACATATAGACAAGCCTGATGCATTTTGGAAACAAGTTCTGTGGACCGATGAGGCTAAAATATAACTTTTTGGCCGGAATGAGCAAAAACGTTTGGAGAAGAAAGGGCACAGAATTTAATAAAAAAAACCTCTGTCCAACTGTTAAAGGATCACTAAAGGAATTTTTTTTTTTTAGCTAAATAGCTTCCTTTACCTTAATGCAGTGCTGTTTTCATGTCCTCATTGTTTGTTTTTGCTTTAAAGTAGCTGTAATACTTCTCTGATCTCCGCAATTCCTGCTTATGAAAAAACTCATGGCAGATTTTCACTGTGGTCTAAGCTGTGTGTCTAAAACTCCTCAGAACCAATCAGATTCATTTTAAAAACAAAACACTGCCTTGGATTTGTTTGTTTTTGTTCTGTGTGTCTTCTCTACTTCACAGAAACATTAAATAATTTTAAAAACGAAAGTGAAACTAGAGGCACATTATATGATTGATTTTTATCTATTTGTAATCATTTTTAAAAGGAATCAGTTAACTTTTATGTCTCTATACCCTGTAAACAGTCATTTCAGCAATTTTTTTTCCTTTAGTGACCCTTTAAGCATGGTGGTGGATCAATCATGCTTTGGGGTTGTATTGCAGCCAGTGGCACAGGGAACATTTCACGAGTAGAAGGAAAAATGGATTCAATAACATTTCAGCAAATTTTGGATGGTAACTTGATGCCACCTGTGAAAAATCTGAAGTTAAAGAGAAAATTGCTACAAATGGATAATGATCCTAAACACACCTCAAAATCCACGGGGGATTACATCAAGAGGCATAAACTGAAGGTTTTGCCATGACCTTCACAATCTCCTGACCTCAACATAATTGAAAATCTATGGATAGACCTTTAGGCCGGAATCACACTTGTGCGGTGCGAATTTCAGCTCTGTAATCCTTGCAGATAGATAAGGGAAGTGTTCAGCAGATTAGCTCCGTTTTAGCTGTGAATTTGGAGACCTGGGAGAAGTTACGGGTCAGAGGAGAGTGGGGGAGAAGTGTATTGAGCTGAATGAGAGAAATTCCTGAAGAGAACTGAACACATCTGCGAATCAGCTGCGTACCCATAGAAGATAATGGGAGTGAATTCGCACCTGAGCCGCACCGCAAGGCATAAAATCCGCACACGTTTTTTCTGCAATGCGCAGTGCGAATGCATCGCACATATGTGAACCAGCCTCATTGAAAACAATGTATTTAGAAATGTTCTGCGTATTAGATGCGGTTTAAGCCGCAACCAATTCGCATAGGTGTGAATCCGGCCTAAAAGAGCAGTGCGTGACAGACAGCCCAGAGGTCTCAAAGAACTGGAAGACTTTTGTAAGGAAGAATGGACAAAGATACCTCAAACAAGAATTGAAAGACTCTTGGCTGGCTACAAAAAGCGTTTACAAGCTGTGATACTTGCCAAAGGGGGCAGTACAAGATATTAACTCTGCAGGGTGCCAAAACCTTTGCAGACAGCATTTTTTTGTTTTCTGTAATTTTGAAAGTGTAAATGATGGAAATAAAATCTAATTTTTTTTGACATATTATAAGAATGTCTAATCTGTAATTTGATGCCTTTTGGAGATTTTTCTATCTTTCCTTGGCTTCGTTATGCACATTAATGTAAATTTTTACCTGGGGTGCCCAAATTTTCGATCCCACTGTGTATGTGTATATATATATATATATATATATATATATATATATATATATATACAGCCTAATATGTATATATATATATATATATATATATATATATATACTCTGCATTTAGTGTAGACTAGGGGCCAGATTCACAGAGCGATTACGCGTGCGCAACTGCTGTTGCGCGTGCGTAAGTCTAAATGTGCGCGTGCGTATAGTTGGACGCGATTCACAAAACAATATACGCCAGAAATCTACGTTTTTTGGTCCGGCGTAATTGAGTTAGACATTCGCTTCCCTTCGCGCAAAACTGCGCTAGACACACCATTGATTTGCTAGTCAAATATGCTAATGAGGGAGTTACGGGGATCCACAAAAAAACGCAGTTGCTGCGCAGGCTACGCGATGTGCGCAACTGCAAAATGTCCTGTCTAAAGTTAGAGCCCATAAAAGCTGATCTAACTTTTGAAAAAAAGTCTAATTGTCAGATAAAGCAACACCGTTATTGAGGAGCAGACCACACACACGTGTTGCACTACAATTTGACTGCCAACATGCTAGGGGCATCGTCGCTCATAGCTGCACTAGTGAATATAGATGACCAAAGAAGGAGGAGGGCACGGAGGATGGCACGGGAGAGGGTATACCGCACACGCATAGACCTGTTTGGCATGAGTGATTCTGAGGTGTATCGCATCTTCAGATTCCCCCCTCATGCCATCCTGGAATTAACCACAACCCTGCAGGAGGACATCACCAGCCCAACACAACGCTCACATGCAGTGCAGCCACTGGTGAAGGTCCTGGCAACACTCCATGTCCTTGCCAGTGGCTCTTTTCAGCGTACAAGTGGAGTGGTGGCTGGGATGTCACAATCCTCCATGAGCAGATGTGTGCACCAGGTTGTCCCTGCAATCCTCACACGCTTGGCCAACCAAATCATCAAACCCACCACTGAGGAGATTCGAATCAAGGCAATGGCAGATTTCTACCGAATTGCCAGATTCCCACGCACTGTGGGGGCCATAGATTGCACACATGTGGCACTCCAGCCCCCCCATGAGACCGAGCACATGTACCGCAATCGGAAGAATTGGCACTCCATCAACGTACAGGTGATAGTTGATGCCCAAGGCCTCATATGGCACGTCCGTGCCAAACACCCAGGGTCCAGCCATGACAGCTACATCTACAATCAAAGCCACATCCGAACAGAATTCGAACAGAACGTGTATGGGAACACCTGGCTGGTTGGTGAGTGACATGGGAGTCAGGCATGACTATCCCCTCCCGTGATGCACAACAGAAGTGGCACATGCATGACTAACATTCTCCTGTCTTTTCCTTTACAGGTGACTCTGCATATGCACTGGGACCCCATCTCATGACTCCTATCCGGAACCCCCAAACCCCAGGAGAGGAACGATACAATGAAGCACACATCAAAACCCGTGCAGTGGTGGGAGCGCACCTTTGGCCTCCTGAAGTCACGTTTCCGATGCCTGGATAAGTCAGGGGGTACACTGTTGTATTCCCCAAACTTCGTGTGCCATATCATCGCTGCATGTTGCATGCTACACAATCTCGCAGTGAGGAAGGGCCTGCAGGTTGAGCTACGTGATGATCTGACCCCCCAACCAGAAAATCAACCCCTAACCGAGGATACCCCGTCTTCTGAGGGAAGAGCAGTCAGGAGGCAGCTCATATTGGGCATCTTTGCACGTTAAACACACACATTAATCATGGCACAATGAGAATGCATGCATGCACACCACTGTGGTCCCTAGCACACACACCCCACATCCTCATCAAATTGGATTGGCACCAGTCCACCATGCAAGACTGGTGAGCAGTAACGCCACGTCAAGGCTCCAATTATGTCACTGTACATTCATACACCATTCACACGGACCTGGGAATCACTTCTCCCTGGTCCTGGGGAACCCTTCTCCACCAAAATTGAGGGTGACACCCCTTTTCCAGCAGGAATGTCACCCCCACATTCAAACATCATTCACAACCCAAAATATGCCAAAAAAGTCAAACAAACAAAAATGCATAAAAACAAAAAATGCATAGGAAAAAAAAAATGCTTAGAAAAAACAAAAAAAAGCAGAGAACAAAAATAAAAAAGCTTTCAAAACAAACAAAAGGGGGAAAAAAAAATTATTGTCCTCTGCCTGAGCCACGCCTGGGGCGCCCCCGGCCACGGCCCCGGACCCTCAGGGGAGACGCATGGGGGAGGGGAAAAGCCGGGGAAGGAGGAGCAGCCCCTGAGATCTGCCCACCTGGCGGCCTGCCCTCCAAGGCCACGGCTATTCTGTCCAGGGCAGCACCAAGTGTTGCCGTGTTGCCCTGGATAGCCTGGGTAAGGGCCCTCACATCCTGCCCAACGCCTGCTGCTGTAGTTTGCAGGTCATTTAGGCAGGTTGTGGAGGCCCGGGAGTGGGAGTCCAGGTTACCCAGGCTATCATTAATGGAGGACAGGCTCTGATCCACCCGCCCCATAGTCTGGCAGAGCTGTCTCAGAAGGCGGGTCTGGGTGGCCAGGTTCCTTCTCAGACAGGCGGGCATGAGATTGGGCGCCCCCCTGGTGCTTGGGGATGACCTCCTGGCTCCAGCTGATGGTTGTGGCCGGGGAGAAGGGGAGGCCCTTGTGAGGGGAGCCATGTTGGGGGAGGAGGGGGGGGGGGCTGACCCTTAGGGAGGGCAGGCTTCTTGCAGCCAGAGGGGAAGAGTCCGCAGAAACCAAAGGGCCAGTGCCTTCCATGGACTCCTCCTCCTCATGATTCTGCTCCTCCTCATGATCGTCCTCCGCATGATCCTCCCCCTCCTCTTGTTCCTCCTCTGCGGACTCTGGCCTTGTTGGGGGGGCCTCATTAGGCTGCTGTCCTGGGGTTGGAGCGGTCAGTCCAGATGGCCCTGCACCCTCCTGCACAGCTGTGGATGACACAAAACATTCACAGGTTGGAGGATCCACACACTTGCCACATATTCCCTTTCACCCCCTCCCCCACACATGCTACACACCTGAGAGAAATAAAAACCTTACCTGGCACCGCGGGGACCGGACTTGTGTCAAAGCCTGGCAGGCCCTCCACTTCATGCCGGTGAAAGGTCAGGGCCACCACACGCTCCGTCTCAGAAAATCTAACCCGGCATGGTGGGCCCCCTCCTGTGCCCCTGGCATGGGCATTTATTGCGGCCAGTTTTTTTTTTCACCTCACGCCGGAGGTCATTTATTTTCTTTTCTATCCCAGAGCGGGTCCGTGTCTCCCCCTCCCCCGATGAATTGACCTGCTCTGTGATCATATCCAAGATCTCCCTCCTCCTGGCCGGGGTGGTGGTGGCACTCTGCGGGCCGTGGAGAAAACGCCCATAGTCGGTAATGGCCCGGGCAAGAATTCTTTTTTCCCCCACAGTAAAATTGAGCTTTCTTTTTCTCTCAGTCATACTTCCAAACAAACTCACTAGCAGTCACCAAAAATCTGTCACAAATACAAGCACAACCAATCAGACAAGAACACACACAAAGAGAAAAAGAACAGCCAAAAATCACACTAGCACTCAGCAAGAAACACACACAAAAAAATCAGATGAAAAAATAAAGCAAGAAAACAAACGCTCAGAAATCTATCAATCAAACAAACAGTCTCAAACACTTATCAAAATACACTTTCACAAAACTACCAACAAGCACAAGATCACACAGAACACTAATCTGACAACTACAAAACACACTCTAACGAACAACAGAGCAAAAGCACTTGATTCAATGGGAAGGGACACAAAGGGATGTACTTTTGCAATGGAAGGGCGTTTGTGTGTGTCTATTTATGCTGTCTGCGTAGTTCACAACATTGCCCTAGTCCATTTCCAATTTCAATGATTGCGCCGCTCCCGAGTTGTGAGCATGCGCACAACGGAGCTGACATGGTTTCCTTCATGCGCGCATGCGCGAGTCGGCCGGCCCTTCATTTGCATGGGGTCACGGCTCATTTCAATGTAACACGCCCACGTCCCTCCCAATTTGTATTACTCCTCCTTACGCCTACGGAAAAAACCTTACGTTTGCGCAAGCTCTTGCGTAAAAGCTACGTGAATCGCCGGATTACGCGGCTAGATTGCGCAAGTCTAACGGAAAAGTGGTGCGCTACGCCGGAATGATAATGCGCCGATCTACGTGAATCTGCCCCTAGATATTCAGTATAGACTCCATATTCAGGCAATGCAGGCAGTGTAGTATATATAACACAGTGTATTGAAGTGGTTAAGGGGAACCCTGCGCCAATTTTTTTTAAATAGTGCGGGGTCTCCCCAAAATCCATACAATGGCCCTTCTGGTCTGGTATGGATTTTAAGGGGAACTTTGTGCCAGGGTCCCCCAAAATCCATACCAGACCCTTATCCAAGCATGCAACCTGGCAGGCTGCAGGAAAGGGGGGATTGAGA
Organism: Rana kukunoris; assembly: GCA_029574335.1. Lineage (NCBI taxonomy): Eukaryota > Metazoa > Chordata > Amphibia > Anura > Ranidae > Rana > Rana kukunoris. The sequence continues at coordinate 50,561 of JAJQKJ010000082.1, forward strand.
GAGTGCACCCCCTCCTGAACCATACCAGGTCACATGCCCTCAACATGGGGAGGGTGCTTTGGGTTCCCCATGTTGATAGGGACCCCAAAGCACCCTCCACAAGTTGAGGGCATGTGGCCTGGTGTGGTTCAGGAGGGGGCACTCTTGTCTCCCCCCTTTTCCTGTAGCCTGCCAGGTTGAATGCTCAAATTTATTTTGGCGTCCATTTTTTTATACATTTTTGGTGTGGCGTTCCACTTAATATCTATACCAGACCCAAAGGGCATAGTATGGACTGGAAGGGACCCACACCGTTTTTTTCAATGATTTTTTATGTATATTGCCAGGATTTGGCAATGCAATACAGGAAACGGCCGACGAACTTAGCGGAGGAGACTTGGAGGAGACGCAGAGAAACGTCATATTTATATCTATACACGCCGCGCATTCCCTACTTGCTCTTGTAAGTGCAATATTATTTTTTTTCATTAAAACCATTTTATCGCAGTATACACTATGGATCTCTTTTTTTTCAAATTTCTCTGAGATATTATTGATTCGAGCTACTGCATACGTCCAGCTTTAACCACAAGTCTTTAGGGAGACTTTAAACACCCCAGGCACACACTGACCACTGTAATTGTGGTCACAGCTTTTGGTAAGGAGACTGCATCAACAGCACTTCGTGTCCCCCCTGGTGGAAGGAGTGTGTTTTCTGGCTTTACCACACAGTCTATATATAAGAAGAATTCCCTTGATTTATACACATTCAGTTGTGGGACTTTTGTATTTAGTGTATTATTACGTTCACTTATTTATGTATCTACTTTAATAGTTTATAATTTATATATTATTCCACTGTTATTTCATATATGCTTGTTTTTGGAATATTGTTTTTCACACACGTATATTTTTTTGCACATATATGTTGTATATTTTCCCATTTTTCTAACAGAAGTTTTGGGTATCATCAATACTAATTTTCTAGCGCTGTACCTCATATTTAAACAATACATTACAGCTGCAAGCAATTTTAAATACATTTTCTTCCTTTAGAAATGTAATTTTGCTATGGTACTATTATAAACATGCGAAAGATGCGCTGCTTTACAGGCAGACTAAGGGGACCCCCATGTACGATTTTTAAAGAAATATTTCATTTTTATTGTTTCACCTTAAGCATTATCAAAATCACTGCTCTTGAAAAAAACAGTTGTTTTTAAAAGTAGTATAATGATGACGGCAGGTTGGCAAGTGGTTAAGAGCACTGATTATAGGCATCATTATAAGTTATATTTTCTCATTATCGAGCATTATAATTTTTTATTATCCAGCACTATATATATTTTCATTATCAAAGCACTATTGTATTATATTATTTTCATCTTATAATGGAACACTTGGAAGTTAGGAGGAATTAATAACAAACACAAATAAATCTGTGCAACCATATGAAATAATATTGGGAAGCAAGCCAGCTCTGAAAAAGTTTTTTCACTTCACTTTCCTTAAAATCCACAGCTTTCCACCCTCAATGTATCTTTAAATCTCTCACCCCAGTGAAACAATGAATATGAAATGGCAACAATACAAAATCAAACAATGCCAGTGCAAAAAACAAAAAAACAAAAACAAAAAGCATAATAATAATATTTAATGCTTACAATATAATAGACTGTTTTTGGGGAGACTGCTGCTTTGTGCTCCATTAGAGACATTGGCCCAGATTCAGAGAGCGATTACGCCTGTCTAACTGGTGTTAGACAGGAGTAATTTCAAATTTTGTGCGCCGTATCACTAGTTTGAATCCTCAAACCATGATACGGCGGCTTCTGGCTTCGATCCGAGAGGCTTACGTCTTCGCAAGCCTTCGGATCTACGTTGCGATATTTTTGCGGCCGCTGGGTGGAGTCCGCGTCGTTTTCACCGTCGGGGTATGCAAATGAGTTTTTACGGCGATCCACGAAGGTACGAGTGTCCTTCGCAATCGCCTACGTCATTTCTTGGCTACGTAATGTTAGAGCAGCTTTTTGCTGGTCTAACAGTGCGTAACCCATGTTACGTATGGCCGTCGTTCCCGCGTCGAATTAATTTTTTTTTTTTTTAACGTAACTCGTTCGGGAATAGGAATGTACGTAAACGACGCTACTACGACGTAATGACGTGATTTCGCACAATGCACGGGGGGAAATTTGGGAACGGAGCATGCGCAGTTCGATCGCCGTGGGAACTCGCGTAGATGGATTGCGCCGGGAGAAATACACTACGCCGCCGTCGTTTACTGGACAAAATCTACCTGGATTCCACGTAGAGCCAGGTAAAATACGGCGGCGTAGTGTATTTCGGAAACGCTACGATAATCTATTTCTCTGTGAATCTGCCCCATTTTTTTTTATTCAATTTGAGCTCTGGTTGCTCTGTCATCTGAGATCACATGACCAAGTGTCTAGGCATTTGAATAAGTAGTTAACCTAAAGCATAGTTTTTCCAAGAAAAGTAATGTCAGCTTTTACAATTACTCTCCATCAGAGCAAGTATGCCAAAAACAAAGTATATGTAGTGCCAAACATCATATTCCTAAACACTGAAGCGTTTCATATTCTCCTTCAATTAAGGACAGACTTTAATAGAGGTTTATACACACATATAATTGTACAATTGTTCAGTTCTTCTAAATATTAACTTTAAGTTAATTAATTAAGTTTTAAAATAACTAGTTATATTACTAGCTAGCTATAACTAGGTAAAATAAATAGTTATGTTATACTTATTAAAGAAAGGATAAAATTATTTAATGCTTTCATAAATGTTTTATTTATTTTAAAATTTTTTGTACATTTTCTTATTAACCCCCCTGCCGGTATCCCCGAGCGCGACTCGGGGTGGATTTTTCATGTAAATATCGATATCCCCGAGTCGCGCTCGGGGTGAATATGCAGAGCCTGCAGCGCGCGCTGGCTTACCTTGTATCCAGGCGGGGTACTGTACTTACCTTGTCCCTGGATCCAGCGATGCATCCCCGCTGTGTGAGCGAGTGGCATCCTCCATTCGACTCACACAGTGCCCGCGCGCCGCCGATCTCCGTTCCCTGCGACGTAACGGCGCACGGGGGCAGAGACCGGCGGCAAATTCAAAAAAGTAAACAAACACATTACATACAGAATACTGTAATCTTATAGATTACAGTACTGTATGTAAAAAATACACACCCCCCTTGTCCCTAGTGGTCTGCCCAGTGCCCTGCATGTTCTTTTACATAATAAAAACATTTTTTTTGTGCCTGCAAACTGTAGATTGTCCATAGCAACCAAAAGTGTCCCTTTATGTCAAAAGTGATTTTAGAGCAGCTAGAAAACAGCGATAATAAATTATAATCACTTGCAGAATTGAGCGATAGCGATTTGTGGGAAAATTCGTCATAAAAAAATAAAAGTAATGACAGCGACAATTCTGCAACTGAGCAAATTTCAGTGATTTTGATTTGATTACATTAGTGAATAATTTTTATTATAATTACATTATTATTTGTTATAATTATTTAGTTATTTATTATATTATAATTTTATGATTTTGTGTTTCAAACTTTATCATACCCGGGATGTCTACTAGACTGGTTTGGACAAATTTAAGTGAGTTATTCCTAAAAATTGCAGGCCTACAGTATAAAACGCAGAATTTCCATGCAAAATAATTGTACCGCTTTTGGTACGTAATTCCAGACAGAATCATACCGCCAGGGAGGTTAAAGAAATTAAATTTTTCTATACCATTTTTGTCTCCATCTGTAACCTCAGTGAGCCCCTTTTTGGTCACAATGATCTGAGAATTTATTATCCTAAGGGCCCTTTCACAGGTGCGGACCGTATGTCTGCGTTTTCATCCATCCATTTGCGTATGAAAAAAGGACATACATTGGTCCCTATGTGATTACGGGTGTCAGCGGATAAACATCCGCTGACAACCTTAATCCCCCGCCTCCGCAAAGATCCAATTTTGCAGACGAAAGAATGTCCTATTTCTTCCATTTACGGATCGGATCGGATGAACACGGACAAACGGTCCGTGTTCATCCGATCCCCCCATAGGGGAGAGTGGAGAAAAGACAGGGCGGCCCCTGCACAGGCCCTAAGTCTTATTCAAGGGAGAAGCATACTTTACAAATTCTTTAGCAATAGGCTCCCACTTATTGTTTCTGGCCCAGATAGGTAAGCTGCACACTTCCTTCTGGCCAACAGTACCCTCTGCAGCCTTGCTTTTCCTAAACAACTTACACAGTATTTTTACCTAGCACAAGCTACACAACACACCACAGAAAAGCAGGTCTGCTTCAAATGAACTTTAACACAATCCTGCCATGAATAAAATAGATAGTGCTACGCTGTATGGGATAAGAAAATTAAGTAAATCTCATAAATACAGTGCTGAATCAAAATCAGTGCCTCTAAACAATAATACTAGTATATACTAGTAATATCCTAGGATATTTTCCAAACCACCAGATGAATTGTCCACATACAGAAGATATATCGACAACATCACAATACTGTGGAAAGGGGAAAAAGAAAAACTACTTGACTTCCTACAAGATTTAAACATCAATGACAGAAATATTAAACGGTCTTGGGAAGTCAGTAATAGTAAGATCACATTCCTGGACTTGGAAATTGAACAAAAAAACAATGTACTAAGTTCCAGGACTCATTTTAGGAACGTAGACCGAAATAGCTATTTACCGTTACAAAGTTGCCATCATAAGAATTGGCTGTATAACATACCCAAGGGACAACTAATGCGCCTTCGATGGAATTGTACAGACAAAAACATGTTCATTATCCAAGCTAAAGATATGGGGGAGCGCTTCATACAAAAAGGATATGACAACCTATTTCTCATTTAAAAAATCACAGAAATCGCAACTATGGATAGGAAAGCCCTAATGAGTGATAAACCTAAACAAAAAGTACAGAAAAATCTGGTGCCTATCATCCTTGATTATAGCATTCAACACAAACAAATTGAAAAAATCATTAAACGCCACTGGAACATACTGGTGGCGGACAGAGGCCTGAGGACTGTCCTCCCTACGATCCCCAAGTTTGTGTACAAAAGGGCCCCTACAATGAAAGATAAAATTGTGAAAAGTGTCCCGGAGCCCCCTAAGGAGGGTTTCTTTACCGGCAAAGGTTTTTTTCCGTGCAAAAGGTGCTTTGCATGCCTGAGAACAAAAAGACTGAACGAGTACAGGAGATGCTCATGAAATTAAATAATTTATTTGTTGCAACACAGAAGGGGCAGTGTATGCCCTCGAATGTAGTTGTGGTCTCCAATACATAGGTCGGACAAAAAGGCTTCTTCGAATAGGAATAAAAGAACACGTAAAACACATTTTGAAAGGCTTCGATAATCATAGCGTATCAAGACATTTTGCCACTCATCACAACAAAGATCCTTCCCATTTAAAGTTTTGGGGCATAGAGCCCTACGTGAGACACTGGCGAGGTAGCCAAAAAGTTAGAACATTGAGCCAACTCGAATCCCACTGGATTTTTATTTTGGATACCTTTGCTCCTCGGGGTTTGAATATAGATTTTGACCTTAATTGTTTCCTCGTGATTTTTAATGTTTTTTTTTCCCACCACACCCCCTATAAGAGTTAATCTCAACTTCCCCCCTGTCCCTTTAAGGATCCTCTCACTTTCCTAATTTTTATAGGTATATCCTAGTTTAGTCATTCTAGATAGTGAGAATATCTCTCATACTGAATAAGCTCTTACTATGTTGTAATGATGTATTGCCATGCTTTGAAGCAATTGTTGCTGTATTTAATAATTGCCAACGTGGCGGTTTGTTTACTCCATATCCGGTACACCATGCTGTGAGCACGATTATTAGAAATTTTTTAATGTTAAAATGTTCTAATTTGATGCCATTTTTCTATTTTTACATCAAGTCTGGTCCCCGTGACCGTGTTAGAATATATATCTGTTCTGTCAAGAATTACTGTAAGGCCCCGTACACGCGAGCAAATGAATCTGCTCAAACCGGTCGGACAGACCGATTTGATCAGATTTGTCTGCTGGCTGTTTTGGTTTGATCGCTGTACACACGATCAAACTAAAATTCCCGTCGGCAGACAGCGCGGTGACGTGGCAGTGACGTTGACGCCGCCACGTCACCGCACCAGGAAGTAAAACACTTCCGCGCATGCGTCGAATCTATCCGACGCATGTGCGGGCAGATATGTCTGCTGGTTAGCGTACTAACCAGCAGACATATAGGTCTGACGGGTTCCCAGCAGACAGATTTTACCTTTCAAATGATTTTTATTAAATTTTCTTCAGACAACATACATAAACCAATGAACAATATCGGCATATACAGTACTGACAACATGTCGGTACAGAGTAGGGCCATTGAAAAAAAAAAAGGAAACAAAAAACAAATAATAGACAAATACAAACCAATTCGCTAAGGCTATGTCTGTAAATTGAATAGAGTAGAACGGGCCTAGCATCCTACGTCTACATGTGGATGCGTCGGCCCCTAGGGCCGGTGAAAAACAGGCATCACTACATAGATCTCCACTTATACCAACATTCAATGGGCCTGCAATTAACAATCCTGCAGTTGGAACGTATATTAAGTAGCCCATCAGTCACAATCCCATGGGAGTTATAAAGTAGAGCAACACAGGATAAACACAAGAGGGAGGGGAAGATGAAATAGAACACAAACAAAAAAGAAAAAAAAAAAGAAACTTATAGGGAAAACTAAACCAAAAAGCGTCATAATATGAGATAATTCACAAATCACATAATGCAAGTATTAATGCAAATAACAGTACAAGTGGGAGGAGGTTAGCATGTATCCGGAAGATTGAGAGTGTCAACTCACAGTATAAACATGTATCACTGGCCTAGTGTTCAAGATGTCAGGCAATTCACGGGGTGGCACCTATCCCAAGGGATTGAATTTGGATAGCCATGGATCCCACCAGTTATTAAAGGCTTGTAGTTTTTGGGATTGAATGGCAAAATGTTTTCATACGAATGTTGAACATTGACCCTGCGGATGACCTCAGATATGTCAGGGGCCTGATTGGATTTCCACTTAGAGGTGATCGTCAGTCTTGCAGCTATTAAAACATGAGTAACTATCATTCTGAATTGCTTGGAGACACTGTTAATCATCAAGGAAAGGAGAGCGAGTTGAGGGGAGGGCGCCACTAAGGCGCCAGTAACAGAGGATACTAGTTTGAAAACGTCGCACCAGAAGTTGCGCACCACTGAGCAATCCCAGAGAATGTGGTATAAGTTCCCCCTTGATCCACACTGTCGCCAGCATAAACTGGAGTCTAGTTTAAAAATCATAGAAAGTCTTACTGGAGTAAGATATGATCTGTGAAGAATTTTTAAAGCAAGATCACAATGGTTAGTGCAGTGGGAGTACTTGAAACAGGAGCTTAAAGCTGCTTTCCATTGCACTGGGGAGAAAGTAGATCCTAAATCTTTTTCCCAATTGGACATGTTAGAGATTTTGAAAAATTTGTCACGTTGCTGGAATAAAGCGTAAAACTACGACAGCCCTTTAGGCCTATCATGGTTAGACAACAGGTAACTCCAAGCGCCGCTATGGACGTCGTATGAGCAGTTAGGGTGTTTAGATCTAAAGTGAAGTATTTGCACTTTAGCGTATGCATGTGAGGAGGGATTTCTGAGGAGTAGGTCTCCCCATGACTGAATACCCTCTTCCAGCCATAAATGAATATTGAGGTGCGGAATTAAAAACTCATAAATTTTGACATTAGTGACTTCCTGATGCAATTTAGAAACAGAGTCCGAGACCCTGTGCAATGACTCCCAGACCGAGAGAGTCGCTGCAATAGAGGGCAGTGAGGGGGGAGTGAATGCTATACCGGTCAGTTTGGCAAGTAATAATGAGGGAAGGTCCCTATTTTGCACTTTGGCCTTTTCGATTTGGACCCAGAGTTTCTCAGACTCTGGCTCAAACCATGCTTTCATTTGGTCCAGAACAGCGGCTTTGTAGTAAGAGCGAATGTTTGGAAAACCTACACCCCCATTAGATCTATGTCTTTGGATAGAGGAGAAGGTAACTCTGGGTAGTCTACCTTTCCAAATGAATTGCCTGAACAGCTTGTCAACCGTATTGAAAAAAGCATCTGGTAAACATATGGGTATAGTCCTAAAATAATAAATTAACTTAGGCAAGAGCATCATTTTCAGAGCCGCTATCCTCCCCAACCAGGATAGCTCATACGATGAGCTATGTTGCAAATCAGCTTTAACAACAGCAGTCAGAGCAGAAAAATTAATATCATACATGGAAGATAACGGTGATGTCAATCTAATACCCAGGTAGGGGATGGACTTAGACACCCATTGGAATGGATATTTTTCCTTTAGCAAAGAGATATGATGTTTGTTAATGTTGATAGGCAGTAAACATGACTTCGTAATATTGAGTTTATAGTAGGACACTTCGCTATAATCCCGAAGGATCTTACTAAGTCTGTTGTGGGATGAAAACGGGTTGGATAAAGTTAGCACCACATCATCGGCAAATAACCCTATCTTAAGGGATTTATGAGCCACCTCTATTCCAGTAACAGCATCGTCTGCTCTAATTGCCTCAGCTAGAGGTTCCATTAATAAGGTGAATATTATGGGTGATAAAGGGCACCCCTGGCGCGTGCCATTAGTGATAAGAAGTTTGTCAGATAGAGCGTTAGGCCGCGTACACACGACCAAATCTGTCTGCTGGAAACGGTCTGCCAGACTGTCCCAGCAGACAGATTCGATCGTTTGTACGGGCGAGCAGATGGATTTGGCCAGCCAACAGATTTGAAAGCATGCTTACCAATCTGTCGGCTGGGAACCCGTCCGCCCGACATGTCTGCTGGTTAGTACGCTAACCAGCAGACATGTCTTCTCGCACACGCGCCAAATGATTTTGACGCATGCGCGGAAGTGTTTTACTTCCTGGTGCGGTGACGTGGCGGCGTCAATGTCACCGCCACGTCACCGCCACGTCAGCGCGCTGTCTGCTGGCGGGGATTTTGGTTTGCTCGTGTGTACACGCGAGCAAACCAAAATCCAAACAGACAGATCTGTTCAAATCGGTCGGTCCGACCGATTTGAACAGATAGATTGCCTCGTGTGTACGAGGCCTTAGAGGTAAACACCCTTGCTGACGGAGAAGAGTATAAAGCTAGGACCGCAGATAGGATCATCCCATGGAGACCAAACTTTTGAAAAGTCGCACTGAGATAACCCCAATGGACCCTATCAAAAGCCTTCTCGGCATCAAGGGCTAACACTACGGTAGGTATTTTCTTGTTTCAACTGTGTGGAAAAGGTTAAGCAGTCTCCTAGTACCATCAGGGGCCTGCCTGCCCTGCACAAATCCAACCTGATCTGCTTTAACTAATTTAGGAGTAATCTTGGCCAATCTGTTGGCCAAGATTTTTGCATAGATCTTCAGGTCCGTATTCAATAAAGATATGGGCCTGAAGTTCTGAGGGGAGTCCGGCTGTTTGCCCGGTTTAGGCAGAGTAATGATCGTAGCCTGCAGCATTTCCTCAGGAAACGCGGCCACGGTCGCAGCATTGTTGAATAGTAGACATAGGTAGGGAACCAGGGTATTGGAGAATGTCTTGTAATATTCCGACGAAAAGCCATTGGACCCAGGGGATTTATTATTAGGTAGGGCCTGAATTGTGTCAATAATTTCTTTGGCCAGGATGGGAGCATTAAGTAGAATTAGGTCCTCTTCCGCCAAAGATGGGAGGGAGACCGAATCCAAAAACGCTGCAATAGAATGAGCCGTAGGTTGGGGCGTAGAGCAGTCAGCTTTCAAATTATATAAGTCATTGTAGTATTTCATGAATGCATTCGCTATCTTAACCGGGTGATGTTCTGCTATACCTGTATGAGGGTCTTTAATGGAATGGAGGTTGGATCTTCTCTGCCTTTTGGATAAATAATTGGCTAGCATCTTGCCTGCCTTGTTACTCTGAGCATAAAATTTAGCCCTAGTACGCCAAAGTAAATTTTGATGGTCAGAGAGTAGTAATAAACGCACCTTCTGCCTACAGCCAAACAAGTCCTGTTCAAGAATGCGGGAGGGATTCTGTTTGTGAGAGTATTCTAACTTTGCCAGTTCCTTAAGCAAATTGTTTAACAATTCCCCCCTACTCCTCTTGTTTCTGGCTGCTTCCTGAATGAGAAGCCCTCTGCAAAAAGCCTTATGGGAACACCAAAGCATATTTATATTGACATCACCTGTATCATTTAGGTCAAAGAATTCGAGAAGTTTCTCATTAATTTTGGAAGAAGTGACTGGGTCTGCTAAGATCCCTAGGTTATTTCTCCACAGGCAGGCCTGCTGAGCGGAGCCCCGACCTCCAATCTGAATGGAGATCGGAGCGTGGTCAGACCACGTGATGGAGTGGATTTCAGCAGACTCAGTCCTTTGGAGCAAATTGAGGTCAGTCAGAAAAAGATCAATTCTAGAATACACCCTGTGGGGAGATGAATAGTAAGTAAAGTCTTTTTCTGATGAGTGTAGACATCTCCACGGGTCGTATAGGCCTCTTTCCTGTAGAATAGACTGGAGTTCCTGCCTGTTAGCAGGATTGGTTCCCGAGCAGTCCATGTGTTTGTTGACCACAGAGTTGAAGTCCCCATATAGAAGAAGAGAGCCCTTCTTAACTTTGTCTACCTTTTTAAGTAGAAACTTCAAAAAAGAGCATTGTCCCTTGTTAGGGGAGTAAAGATTCACCAGAGTGTAAGTGCTTCCGTTTAGGTCACAAACTAGAATGATATATCTGCCATTCGTATCCTTGATACACTCATGTAATTGAAATGCAACTGAATGTCTAATGGCTATAAACACACCTCTCTTCTTCACCGGGGCTGGAGCGTTGAAAACATGGGGGAATGCTCCATGTGAGCACCTTGGTAGATTGGTAGCCATAAAATGAGTCTCTTGTGCACATAGAATCTCCCCTTTTAGTTTGTTAACCTCTCTCCACATTGCGGACCTCTTAAAAGGACTGTTCAAGCCATGAACATTCATGGAAACTATAGATAATGCCATCATCCAGGAGTGAAAGGGAATACTGAGCTTGAAAATGGACTGATAGGATAATTATGCAATAATGATTTGTTACCTTTAGGTGGCAGCAGAGGATCAAAAACGGGCCACCAGTTCAATGCTGAGTAGAATGCCATATGAGTAGTGGACCTTCTGACAGCAAGCATAGAGGCATTATCTGGGAGTTTATCAAGTATGACGTTTAAAAAAAGGGAAAGCAAAAAAAACAACAAAAAGTAAAAGAAGCAAAACCAGAACATAAAAACAAAACAGTAGAACCAGTCACAAAGTGCGAATAAATTCCGCATAGTTACAACACAGGGGGTAACGAACTCCACGTGAGCTTTACTGAACTTTTCTCACAGCCCAAGGGGGTAAGACTTGTAAGCAGCCAGTGCTATATGTCCGTGGAACATATCAGGTAGCAGACCACTCAGGGGATAGTCTAGCAGGCATTTGCTTTGGTCTAGAGTCCTGATCATTTTCTGGTAGCAGGTCCCACCTTTTTGCTAAAGTGAGGCCTTCCTCCAAACTTCTGATAACAAAGGTGCGATTTTCCCTGACGATCAGCAGCTTGGTAGGGAACCCCCACGAGTAGGGAATCTTATGGTTTTGAAAGAGCTTAGTAATGGAGGACAGTTTCCTTCGGGCCTGCATGGTATGCTGGGATAGGTCTGCGTATATAGAGACATCTGAGTAGGGAGCTGGCAGGGGGTGGTTTTTCCTTGCAAATCTCATTAGCTCGTCTTTGATGTGAAAAAAGTGAATACGAGCAATCACATCTCTAGGTACAGCGTCAGGAAGGAATTTGGGTTTAGGAAGGCGGTGTGCTCTGTCTACAATAACCTCTTGCTCGGGGGCCTCAGGCAACATGGCGGCTATGAAACGCTGCACATAACGTCTCAATTCCTTTGGGGGTACAGATTCCTCCACCCCCCTCATTTTAATGTTATTTCTTCTAGACCTGTCTTCGAGGTCCGCGATCTTATCTCTCATGTCGTGCATATCCCCCTCTGCGTCATTATGAGCATCAACTAGCTCGTTGTGTGCTACAGCAAAATCCCCCATTTTCTCCTCCACATGGCAGACTCTGTCCCCGATGGAAGTAACATCAGACTTGATCTGCGCTATACAGTGCATCATGTCCCTATGCAGGGACCCCCTCAGCGTCACTAGCATGTCCTTCATCACAGTATCACTTAATGGCAGTCCTGAGGTAGGGAATTCATTGATTTGTTCAACGAATACCCTCGTGCTGTCCTGTGAGTCATTTAGGTCATCTTGCTCACCTGCATATGTGTGGTTGGTGGAGCGTTTTTGCGAGGACTTCTGGGGGCTAGATATGGGAGATGAACCTGGGGTAGAGCCTCCGCTTCCTGCCCGGGATGTTGCCGCTGCTTGTGCACCATTCGATTCAGCAGGCCTCCTGCTCCGCTGCGATCCACGCCGCAAGGCCGAGGCTCCGGCGCCATCTTGAGGCCCAGGCGTGCTCGTCGGCGGGTAGAAGTCTGTGAGCTTCCGAGGCTTCTGCTCATTTTTCCTCTTCCCCATCGTGCCACAGTGCGTGTAGCAATCACTGGCTGACTGATGCGGGTCACTAGGGCTTGAGAAGTCGCTGATAGCCGCTTAGATCTGGCTCACTGAGCGGAGCTCTCTCCTCACACGACCGTCCGCATCGGCTGCCGGCCACGCCCCCCAGCAGACAGATTTTAAAGCAGGCTTTAAAATCTGTCTGCTGGCCAAATCCGTCGGCTCGCCCGTACACACAATCGAATCTGTCTGCTGAGACGGTCTGTCAGACCGTTTTCAGCAGATAGATTTGATCGTGTGTACGCGGCCTAATAAGTAGGAATGGGGGCTGCATGAGATCCTGTTCTCTGCTCCAGAGGACATCCCCTGGTGTTTCTCACTGCTTCTGCATCAGGAAAATGGCGCTCATACTCAGAGGGCCAGGGCTCCAGAGTAATGGCCGCAGCCCCACTTCCGGCCCCTGCAAAATTGCCACCGCCCAACTTCCGGTGCCTGCTCTGTCGGCACGGTGAGTGTGAGCGGCGCTGTATTGACACCACCGGCCTCGTCTGCCCTGCCTTCCTTCGCGGATGTGGTGGCGACCTGTGTGCGGTGTGCAGACCGAGTCCGTGTGGGGATCTGTGTTGATTTTGTTTATTTGTATTATAGACTTCAATATGATGGCCACTGTTCTATTTCCGGCCTCCTCCAAAATGGTCGCGATCGGACTTCCGGCGTCTGTCTCGTAGGCAGTTTGTGTTGTTTTGTCTTTTATTTATGGCACACATATTTTATTGGTCTCGATGGTTCCTCAGGTTTTTGACCTTGGGGGAACATCGATGTAATTTTAACTTATATTTAGAACATTTGGGTATCGTAGTGCTGTTAACTTTTAACAAGCCCATGGCGATTGCCCCACTTTCAGGTTGCTGGGAAGATGACCACTGCCCCACTTCCAGCGCTCATTAGCTGACAAACAATGGCAAATGAGAGGAACTCCACTATTTAAGACCACTCTACTGAAACTCCTATAACTCCTGAAGAAGTCACTTGTGACAAATGCACGCACGAGTCCAGTTAAAGAGGTACCGGATGTGATGTCAGCGAGTCCGCCACTCGTTTTTTACATGCTTACTTTTGCTCTACCTTTGTGAGTACCCAGTGTATAAGCTGTTTTTAATATCATTAAATTGCTCATACGTTATTACACTATTGGTGCCTTCCTTTTATCTCCCCGTGTGAGGATCATTGCCGCTCCTAACGGTCTGAATTTTGTTGCTGTACTCATCCATATAGAGTTGCTTTATGCTGTTACCTTACAGCAGTAAGGTAAGGGGTAGGGATGAGCTCCATGTTCGATTTGAACGTATGTTCAACTCGAACATTGTCTGTTCGACCGTTCATCGAAATTTGAACGTTATGGGCCATTCGTGTCAAATCAGAGTGGCGCGTCACGGCCCATAATTCACTGCAGCATAGCGAGCTGATGATTGGCTAAGCATGCACTATGACCCGCATGCTTGACCAATCACAGCGCACAAAAAACGGAGAGCCGTAATTGGCCAGGGTGGCTTTGGCCAATTATGGCTCAAGGGGTTTAGTACACGCCCCACACTATACTGTGGGGAAAAGAATACAATTTCCTATGGTTGACCATCCGATAGTAGTGTGTCACAGAAAATGTGCAGCACAGGCTGGGGCCCCCCCCCCCCCCCCCCCGGGACACACGAGTTTGCTCCCCTACAAAAAGAAAAAAGAAAAAAAGTGCAGCGCTAAATAATATCTGGAGTGAAACCAAATATGTGATCAAGGTATTCAAATCAGGAGCCCCAATTATGGAGCAAGTATGTGAATCTATAAAATTGCACTAGACCAATACATGTAAATATCAAATAATATGCACAAACAATTTTATAAATGCTAAAAAATAGAAATCAAAATAAGTGAGATATCAAATGGTACCACCAGGGTACTTCACACTCAAGTGAAAATGAATTGTATCACAAATAAATGTCCCGGAAAGATACGTCAAAAGATAAAAGATCAAATGCTAATATATGTTGTAAATAGCGATGTAAAAAAGCAAGAAATGGAAACTCTGGTGATGAAAAAGTCCCAATATAAATGAACAGAATCACATTATGGCAAACGGAATTGCAAAAACGTGTAGAATAAGTCCATCAACACAGGAATTGGATATTTCAGTGATTTAAACAGGTAGTAAAAAACCCCATCAGCGGTCAATCTCATAGGATCAACAACAACATCCAATCGATACAGATAAAAGTTGGATACTCTTACCGGATGGTGTGGACACACACGTCAGCGACGGTGTGTCAATCAAGCGTGTACGAACTCCTGGAAAGCGAAGATGTCAATGGGAGCCCGTTGAGCCAATAGACAATCGATCATCAGAAGCCGAGTGGATCCAAATGTGAGAGAAAATCCTTCAGAGGAAACTTATAGATAATGGCATTGTGGCAGGTAGACCCATCATAGAATCATGTAGGGAAGAAAAACACACACAACTACGCATAGTGTGGTTATTTCCAGTAAAAAAGGCCTTTATTAGGCATAAAATGGTGTACAGAAAAATAGGCAAAAATAAATAAAAAATAAGCTAAAAAGTACAAGAGTGCGGGAAGACCAGTACAGGTGATCACATGGGTAAGTAGCGTGGTAGGCAGATAGCGTATGGGCTTATGTACCCGACATGTTTCGACCCATGAGTTCTTCAACTGGGGCATGAACCCATACAAGTGCCCCACGCCATATATTTATACTACTTCTATGAGCAATGATGACATTAAGTCAAAACAGCTGTGAATGGCAGCCAGGAGGTTTGGACCAATCACAGCGGACTCCTGCTGACAACACCCACTGCTGTCAGCAAGGAACGAACAAAAAAAAGGCCCAGTGTCTATCCCCCATTGTCCATGTAGGCAGCATTCGCTTTTTCTTTTTTATTTCTGTACACAACATGGTCCATTGTTGGTGCTGGCTGCTATATTCCTACATTTGTTTTTAAGTCTAGCGCAACTTTTTTATTATTTTCTGCTCCC
This sequence comes from Rana kukunoris, assembly GCA_029574335.1. Lineage (NCBI taxonomy): Eukaryota > Metazoa > Chordata > Amphibia > Anura > Ranidae > Rana > Rana kukunoris. The sequence goes on from JAJQKJ010000082.1 coordinate 66,226, forward strand.
CTACAAAGGCTTTCAATTCTTTGGCTTGTCCTATATTGGACATTGTATTAGGATTACCACGGTTCTGGATTATATTCCTCCCTGGCTTTTGTCTTACATTCCCTGTTGTCTTGGTCCCGGGATATCCTAACTCTTGATATATTGCAGAGGTTTTTTTTTTTATTTGTTTTTTTTCATTTTCTGTGACACACTACTACTGGATGGTCAACCATAGGAAATTTTATTCTTTTCCCCATCTGGACCCCCCTTCTGTTTTGAAGTTATTCATTCCTTCACACATCGTCGACCACTGTGTCTCGTGTATATTTGGATGACTTGCAGTCTACCTGATGCACGAAACTAGCAATACCCTAGTGTTAATCATCTCAAACTCGTCCTGAAGAAGCCGTTAGGCAAAACGCGTAGGTGAGACAAAAAGATAATATCACCTGTGAATGACCTTTTAACCCTTTGTTTTGTTTTTCTGTATGATTTGTGGTTTGTTTTTTGTATGTTAGGAACTTTTTGTAATTAAATTTATACTTTTATAACTCCTCTTGTCCCTGTGATTGCCTGAAAAGTCCGCCCTGTTGCTACCCAGTGTAGTTTCTTTCCTTTAGTCCTCTATCTGAGATCAAATCAAAACTGATATCCTGCCATTTTCATACAATTAGATCCAATCCTCCATCGTCTGGATTTCATGGACAGGATATGATCGGATATCGGTGGATGTCACCGCTGACATCCGCCACTCCATAGAGGTGAATAGAGTGTGCAATCAGGTCCGCCTGAAAAACTGACAGATCTGAAAGGGACCTTAGTTTGCACAGTTTGTTTTTATTTCCCCCCATCTGTATAGGTAGTTTTTCGGTAAAGGTAAACTAACCCTATAAAGCAGACCTGTAACAATCCTTAGTAATTCCATCTGAGTATATAACGATAAAATACGTAAGCATGAGTTAAAAAGTTCCAATTCATTAAAGCAAACACGTACTAAGAAAAATTGCCAGTGGCTGCTGGTCCCCAAATTTTTTGGGGGTGCAAACTAACTGAAAATTTCTGAAAAATACTGAAACAAAAACATAATTTTCAAGGAACTGTGGCATCAATTGCAGCCACTTTGCCATCAAATGCAGCCACTATGTCCATCATATGTAGCCACTGTGTCCATCACATGCAGCCAACTGTTCCCAGCAAATGCAGCCACTCTGCCCATCATATGCAGCCACTCTGCCCCTAATATGCAGCCACTGTGCCCAGCAAATGCTGCCAACTGTGCCCATCAATTGCAGCCTTGGTGCCCATAATATGCAATGGACGCATTGCCACTGGTCATTTCTAACTTTCTTCTAAAATATGATTATGTGCCCAAGCTGGAGTTGGGCTTTAAAAGGAAGATCTAAAACAAGTACTACCTTTCTTTCTTAGGATCCTATCCGATCACATCAATCATTTCACTCATCTCGCCTGAGGATCTTGATATGTCTGTGCTTTTTAAATACTTCTCACCCCATTCTTATGAATTACACTGGGAGCTACAGACAGTATAATATCCTTCTTCCTAACAACCCTTGTTAGAGAAAAACAAATATTTTCATGATTGATAATAATACATTTCCTATGTTGTACTCTTGGCCAATATTTGTCATTTGTCTGAATCACATTAACATTTATTTTTCTTCAAATCACATTTTCCATCAATCTATAAAACTGAAGTTTGTATGAGTAAATTTGAATTCCGACTCCTAGATTACTTATCTGTGATCTATTTAATTTTCCTCGCTGTCATTATTTGACAAGTCAACAAAAATTAAAATATGATGAATTATTTTAATAGGAAAATAGATTATCCTTGTATTTAGGACACAATATCTAATGTCAAGAATGAAAATTCACTGCAAAAAGGTAAACCAAATTTCAAAACTACAAAACTTAAGAGAAAATAACATAAGTATATTGTATAGTTACAAATTTTGCTCTGTTAAGAGCAAATGTTGTTTTACTTTAACATTTTTAATAGTATGTCTGTTATACATCCTCTTCCCCATTCTAATCAACATAAAACATCAAAAGAATATTTTGGACCAATGTTTTATATTTAATACAACCAGGTTAACCCCCATCTCCATTCAAAACTTGTTTTTAAGATAGATTTAAGACATTGTAAAGGAAAATATTTTATGTAAAAAAAAATAAAAAAACATGTCATATTTACCTGCTTTGTGCAGTGGTTATGCACAGAGCAGCCCCGATCCTCCTCTTCTTGGGTCCCCTGCTGGCACTCTGGGCCCCTGAGACACAGAGTGAGCGGCTCAGCCCCACCCCCGGTTTACTAGCCACTTAAGACCCGGACCAATACGCTGGTAAATGACCCAAGGTGTTTTTGCGATTCGGCACTGCGTCGCTTTAACAGACAATTGCGCGGTCGTGCGACGTGGCTCCCAAACAAAATTTGCGTCCTTTTCTTCCCACAAATAAAGCTTTCTTTCGGTGGTATTTGATCGCCTCTGCGATTTTTATTTTTTGCGCTATAAACTAAAATAGAGCCACAATTTTGAAAAAAAAACACAATTTTTTTACTTTTTGTTATAAAAAAAATCAAATAAACTAAATTTTAGTAAAACATTTAGGCCAAAATTAATTCAGCCACATGTCTTTAGTAAAAAAAAAAAAATCGCAATAAAAAAAAAATAGCTACCTAGCGGGAACAGCGACACTAATACAGCGATCAGAAAAATGATCGCTTAGTGATGCTGGCAATAGGGAGTGAAAGGGTTAACTAGGGCGGTGATCAGGGGGTTAAAACTTTATATGGGGGGGTGGGGGGGGCTATCCTGAACCTAACACTAAGGCCGCGTACACACGAGGGGACAGATTTGTTCAAATGTGTCGGGCCGACCGTTTCCAGCCGACGCAGCAAATCTGTCTGTTGGTCTGCTGTGCGTACACACGATCGGATAGAAATCTCCCCGGACCAGAACGCGTGCACGTAAACCACGTACGACGTCACTATAAAGGGGAAGACCAAAGCTTACGGCGCCGCCCTCTGTTCCTCTTTTGCTAGTAACGTGTTAGCAAAGGTTTGGTTAGAGCCGATTCGCGCTTTTCGGTCTCCGCGCTTTACAGGTCGTATTCTCTGGTTCAGTGTGTGCTTGTGGGTGCGTATTTGGCAGTCAGTGCTGGCTGTCAGGTCGTTTCTGCTTTGCAGTGGCGTTCTGTCCGCGGGTATCTGTTTGTCGAGCGTATTTTGCAGGTCTTGCTGGATTAGGGGGTGCTTTCTGTTTGAGTGTGTTCTTGACTGACCAGCCGGCCGGTTTGAAGCCATTATGGAGCAGCAGCGTAACTTTGCTAGAGTTCGTGCTGGATATGGGCTTGCTTCTGGATGTTATAATTATTCCAGACCTTTGGCCAGGAACAGGGGGAGGAGGAGTTCCTGGGCCAAGAATTGGTTGCGCCAGCGTGACCGATTCTCTCATATGCCTCTGCTTAGGGAAATCCAGGAGAATAATCCTGATGACTTCAGGAACTTTCTCCGTATGACGGACCCCGTTTTCAACCGTCTGCTGGATCTTCTGTCCCCCTATATCACGAGGCAGGACACTGTGTGATGCGCCAAGCGATCACGGCCGAGCAGAGGCTTATTGCCACGTTGCGGTACCTGGCGACTGGGAGGAGCCTGCAGGACCTCAAGTTCTCAACAGGCATCTCTCCCCAGGCGCTTGGGATCATCATACCGGAGACGTGTTCTGCTGTCATACAAGTCATGCAGGAGGAGTATCTGAAGGTACGTTTCCTCTTTTCTGAAGCTCACATTCTCTGTCTTTATAAATGGTAGAATATATTTTTTTTGGCATTTGTTCCCTATAATGACCATGATTTTTCCATGCTGAGTGTTGAATGTTGCCTTTTCTCCCCATGCATGCATGTTGTTAAGCTTTCCATGTTCTTTTTGTTGGCCTACCTACATATTTTTTCCTTGCATCACTATTAACCTGTCCAGCATGCTATCCTAGGGACAAACACACCTAGCCTTTTTTTTTTTGGTGTGTGTGGCATATTTTTCTTTGCTGCATTGTAGTTCAACCCCAACCCCCCCTAAAATGTTGCCCCATCAGAGGGGTGGGGAGTGTGATAATAACTGGGATTTTTTAGTGGCCACAACTCCACCCCAATAATAAGATAAAATTGTTAATACTGTGTGATGGTGCACAAGTATGGTTTTTGTATTGTGTTTGCAATGTTTATGTGCCTAAGTACTAATTTTTGAATTTTTTTTGTCCCCACAGTTTCCCTCCACGCCACAGGAATGGCAGACTGTGGCTTCCCAATTTGCCCTGCGTTGTGATTTTCCAAACTGCGGAGGAGCAATAGATGGGAAACACGTCCGCATAGTGCCACCACCCCCCGTTCGGGGTCCTACTATTTTAACTACAAAGGTTTTCATAGTATCGTGTTGATGGCGGTGGTGTCGGCACACTACGAATTTTTGTATGTGGACGTGGGGAAGAACGGCCGGCTGTCTGATGGGGGAGTGTTCGCGCGGACCGAATTTTACAGGCGTCTACAAACTGGTGGTCTTGAACTGCCACCGGATGAAGACAATGTGGAAGGACTTCCGTTTGTTTTTTTAGCGGACAAAGCTTTCGGGCTTGGACCTCACCTCATGCGGCCTTTTCCCAGAGGACTCTTACCCCGGAGAGGAGGGTGTTCAATTTTAGGCTAGCCAGGGCCCGGAGGGTAGTCGAGAATGCCTTTGGGATACTCGCCAGCCGGTTCCGCCTGTTCCTGACAGCGATAAATATAGCGGAATATAAATTGAACCATATTGTTTTTGCCTGTTGCATATTGCATCATTTTTTACGCAGGCATTCCCAGACGTACCTACCCAACATCGGTGCTGAGGCAGGACTACCCTCAGATACCCTTCCTGGGCTGGACACTGGTCGCGCTGGCTCGGCCACCCAATCTGCTCGTGAGGTACGCGACAAATATGTTGAGTACTTCATGGGTCAGGGGGCCATAGCTATGCCAGATCATATTTCTTTCTAATTCGGCCCCCAAAAGAAAGAAATATTACAAAATATAATAAATAATTTGACCATTGGACTCTATATACAGTTGTTTGTCATTATTGCTTTTTCTTTTTTTCTCGGTCTTCTTGGTTCTGAAACTAGTGCACTTCTAGTGCCAAATGTAGTTGTCATGTTTTAGTAAATAACCACAATTGGACATTACAGGCATACCCCACTTTTAAGTCCACAATAGAAGGGTCACTTCTGCACACAAACCAATGAGCTACCAGCATTTCTAAAATCTGGCTTAACTGAACAAGCTGGTGTTGGAAGAATATTGGTTTTTATGCAGAAGTGAGGCTGATATTGTGATTTGCAGCGGTAAGAACTAAACGCTAGTGTGTACTTAAAACCGGGTTTATGGCTGTAGTTACAAGTCACTCATCTACAAACTGGGTATTGAGCATATATAAACAACAAGCCACTCATGTTAGGGTACAAAATTTTTTATCAAAAAATTTTTGGTTTGCGACCATGTAACATTTTTGGAGTAAAATTTTTTTTTTTTTTTTTTTTTTTTATTTATGAAAAACTATGGATTATACCAAACGTATTTTTTATAAAAAATATAAAATATTTAACCAAACCACTAAAAATACGAAGTACAACAAGGTCATTACTACAACAGTCTCCCAATGTCACCCTGGAACACACCAAACTTGGAAGATGCACACATTCTTGTGTGTGAGTGAGAGGGCCCAAAAATGTGGATTATATCAAAGGTCCACATGTGCTATCTGGCATCATGGGTGATCAATGCATGTGTTTTGTGGGTGCAAACCCTTCCCTCTTACCTGCTTGAGAAGGGAGGAAGGGGGTGTACCCACAAAGCAAACACAATCCATAACCTGTGATGGCAGATAGCACATGTGGACACACTGTGTGTGCATCTTCCTATTTTTAAAAACTTTTTTTTTGTTTGCAAGACGGATGGGTGATGGGGGGGGGGGGGGCGGGGCAGGGGGATTTAGTCTTTGATACGGCCCATCATATTAATAATTTTTTTGTAATTTTGATCAATTACAAACCATTCTTTACCTCATATTATCCATCTCTGTGCTACACTCCATAATTTGTTGGATGACAATTTGTGCACTTGCACGTGAAAAAGGTGGACTACTGGATGTGCTTGCAGCATCTTCATCCCCTATAAAAAAAGAAAAAAAAAAACATTAGTAATGTGCAGGCCTATCTACACCTCTCTTCTCCCTGTGTGAAGCTGCGGTGACACTGACCTGTTGTGCTACTAATCTCCACCTCTCCATCATCCACAACTTCGCCTTCTTCCACAATCAATCCTTCTTCAATAACTCCTCCTTCTTCAATAACCCTCCCCTTCTTCAATAACTCCTCCTTCTTCAATAACTCCTCCTTCTTCTACAACAACTCCTTCAATAACTACTCCTTCTTCTACAACAACTCCTTCAATAACTACTCCTTCTTCTTCTTGACCAACTCCTTCAATACTACTACTCCTTCTTCTTCACCCAACTCCTTCTTCTTCACCAACTCCTTCTTCTTCACCAACTCCTTCTTCTTCACTAATTACTCCTTCCACATTTTCGTCTTCCTCATCTCTCCACCACTCCTTCTTCTACCTGGTCCTCCTCCTCCACATGGCTAGATTTTTTCTTATGAGAGAGTTTGGGCCTCCTTGCCTCCTCAAAATTCTGTCCTGTTCTTTTCCCCTAGAAATATCAGAAAACAAAAGGTATACTTATCAGCACACAGATATTTGAGGAGGGCATTAATAAATCATAATCATTGTGTCAAAGTGTGTTATAAAATTCGGATTATTGTCTTCCGCCACCAAACCTTAACCTTTGTTTTTCTAATGACTTCTCCCAAGCTGTGCTAATTACCCTTTTTAGCGAAGGGACACACATGGAAGCAGGGCCGGACTGACAACATCATGGGTCCCCCGGGCAATAGAAATATTAGGGGCCCCCAGGCTTACAAATGCCCACTAAGCCAGGTGGCAGTATAGAGGCGGGGCAGCTACAATCTCAGTCAGTAGTTTCACATCAAAAGCATGTAGGCTTTGGACATATCAGGGACAGATGAGCTAAATTTGCAGATTTTTACATACTGTCCCTGGTTGAAATGAGCCTGGCATCTCTGATGGGGGCCCCCTAGGGGCATGGGGCCCTCGGGCATGTCCAACCTCAGTGGTCACCCTCCTCCTAGGATGCACCTCCCTAAAAATTAGGTGTCACAGACTGTTAAAAATGAATCTCATTATGGGGGAGACACAGGTGCTCTTGAGTCCAGATGTGAATCCAGCTGCTTATTATCACTGTGTGAATGTGAATGAATCCTGTTTGTCTTTTCACATTCAAATCAGTTAGGAAATCTACATAATTTTATCCAAAATGTGTAAAAACTTTTCTCTATAAATGGCAAATAGCCATGTCCTGGTGTGCTGTTCCTTAGGACATAGTATTGGATGAAACGAGGTGATTGAACGATGTTTCTAAAGACCGATCGTGCATAACTTCTTATTTGGTGTGTGTGTGTTTTTTTTTCTTATTACAGGAAATATACTAAAAAAAATCTTACAAAGTACAACCATTCCAACAAGGCACATGCATAAATACAGGGAGTGCAGAATTATTAGGCAAGTTGTATTTTTGAGGATTAATTTTATTATTGAACAACAACCATGTTCTCAATGAACCCAAAAAACTCATTAATATCAAAGCTGAATATTTTTGGAAGTAGTTTTCAGTTTGTTTTTAGTTTTAGCTATTTTAGGGGGATATCTGTGTGTGCAGGTGACTATTACTGTGCATAATTATTAGGCAACTTAACAAAAAACAAATATATACCCATTTCAATTATTAATTTTTACCAGTGAAACCAATATAACATCTCAACATTCACAAATATACATTTCTGACATTCAAAAACAAACAAAAACAAATCAGTGACCAATATAGCCACATTTCTTTGCAAGGACACTCAAAAGCCTGACATCCATGGATTCTGTCGGTGTTTTGATCTGTTCACCATCAACATTGCGTGCAGCAGCAACCCGCAGCCTCCCAGACAATGTTCAGAGAGGTGTACTGTTTTCCCTCCTTGTAAATCTCACATTTGATGATGGACCACAGGTTCTCAATGGGGGTTCAGATCAGGTGAACAAGGAGGCCATGTCATTAGTTTTTCTTCTTTTATACCCTTTCTTGCCAGCCACGCTGTGGAGTACTTGGACGCGTGTGATGGAGCATTGTCCACTGCATAGAAAATCATGTTTTTTTCACTCTCATTTCATCAGTCCCATAAAACCTTAGAAAAATCAGTCTTGAGATATTTCTTGGCCAGTCTTGACGTTTCAGCTTGTGTGTCTTGTTCAGTGGTGGTCGTCTTTCAGCCTTTCTTACCTTGGCCATGTCTCTGAGTATTGTACACCTTGTGCTTTTGGGCACTCCAGTAATGTTGCAGCTCTGAAATATGGCCAAACTGGTGGCAAGTGGCATCTTGGCAGCTGCACGCTTGACTTTTCTCAGTTCATGGGCAGTTATTTTGCGCCTTGGTTTTTCCACACGCTTCTTCCGACCCTGTTGACTCTTTTGAATGAAACGCTTGATTGTTCGATGATTACGCTTCAGAAGCTTTGCAATTTTAAGAGTGCTGCATCCCTCTGCAAGATATCTCACTATTTTTGACTTTTCTGAGCCTGTCAAGTCCTTCTTTTGACCCATTTTGCCAAAGGAAAGGAAGTTGCCTAATAATTATGCACACCTGATATAGAGTGTTGATGTCATTAGACCACACCCCTTCTCATTACAGAGATGCACATCACCTAATATGTTAATTGGTAGTCGGCTTTCGAGCCTATACAGCTTGGAGTAAGACAACATGCATAAAGAGGATGATGTGGTCAAAATACTCATTTGCCTAATAATTCTGCACTCCCTGTATACATATTAAACAATGATATCACACAATTGCAAACCACCCCCCCCCCCCCCCCAAAAATACTACCTACTTTTATCCAGGATTTTCTTTATCTTCCGAAACTGGTGTGGCTCACGCAACTTCAAATCGACCAGCAGCGCTTGCGTAGCTGCTCTTTGGACCTGCTCACCCAAAGATCTCAGTAAGCCTCTTCGCCACCTTGTCCATAATTTTGGCCTTACGGCGGTTCGGGGTGCTGTATGGGCCATAATCCCCATCATAATCCTTCCTGCGCAGGATGTGTACCATCTCCACCATCTCCTCCAAACTCATATTCGTGGCCTTGTACCGTTTGCTCCTTGAGCGTGACGTTCCTGGTTGTGTCCCTTCCTGATCCTCATGAGAGGGTAATGTTCGCTCGTGGGACATGGCCATCTTTTCGTTTCACACTGATAAGGGGCGTGGAAAAGAGGAAAAGTTCCGTCATGGGCGTGGACGAAGGCGGCGTTTCACGCATGCGCGGAGGAATACATCGTGTTTACGCGGAGCTTACGCGCGTGTTAAAAACGATGACATACACATATGCCGGTAACTTGCAATATGAGGCCCTGGATGTTGAAATGGGGGGGTTTAAAAGCGGGCGGAGACATTGCGAACGAAGAGGGCGGCGGTATAGCTTTGCGCGGCCTATATAAGGATATCGACGTGATTACGTCGGTTTACGCGGAGATTACTCGAGCGTACGCGAGGACTACAGACACGAAGGTAAATTACAACATGGGATCAGCAGAGGCGTCTCAACTTTTAAACCCCATGTGGGGGTGGGGGTTTGGAATGTTGTTAGAAGCGTTTGCGCTATTTAGGTAGCCGTTGGGCTTGCCACCAATGCAAGTTTTGGCCAATAATGATTGAACACATCACTACATATATATATGACAATGCT
>JAJQKJ010002980.1:0-65974 GCA_029574335.1 Rana kukunoris
CCACAGGGTGTCTACCCTTTCTGTCTGGGAAACTGCTGCTGTTTGCTAAATTTATTTTCTTCACTCCTGATATGAAGAAACTATACATGAAGAAACTAGGAAAATGTGGGCGGGTCTGCGGATCCTTGATTGCACGAATTTGGTGACAGTGTATGTATTAGGGTTGTCCTGATACCATTTTTTTAGGACCGAGTACAAGTATCGATACTTTTTTTCAAGTACTCGCCGATACCGAATACCGATACTTTTTTTTAATGTGTCCCCAAATGCAGCCATGTCCCCCACATATTGCAGCCATGTCCCCACACATATGCAGCCATGTCCCTACACATATGCAGCCATGTCCCCACACATATGCAGCCATGTCCCCACACATATGCAGCCATGTCCCCACACAAATGCAGCCATGTCCCCCACAAATGCAGCCATGTCCCCACACAAATGCAGCCATGTCCCCCACATATGCAGCCATGTCCCCCACATATGCAGCCATGTCCCCCACATATGCAGCCATGTCCCCACACATATGCAGCCATGTCCCCCACAAATGCAGCCATGTCCCCCACATATGCAGCCATGTCCCCCACATATGCAGCCATGTCCCCCACATATGCAGCCATGTCCCTCCAGCCATGTCCCCCACATATGCAGCCATGTCCCCCCAGCCATGTCTCCCACATATGCAGCCATGTCCCCCCAGCCATGTCTCCCACATATGCAGCCATGTCCCCCCAGCCATGTCCCCCCAGCCATGTCCCCCACAATTGATGCAGCCATGTCCCTCCATCCATGTGCCCACAACCATGTCCATCCATCCATGTCCCGCAGCCATTTCCCCATGTCATGGACCATGAAATACTAAAGTGTTTCTACATGAAATCCTAATTCATGTATTACAGATTTTATTCTGAACCCCAGCCAGGTCAACAGACTCATAAGTGATACTTATTGTCCATTGTGTGATAACCCTATTTAAAGCCTTTCTATTATCAGGTGTAAATGACTTCTGCCCTGTCTCTGGTCTCCAGACAGTTCCATTGTTCTGTGGCTGGCTATTGTGTACATTGATTGACCCCCTGGGGCTTTTGTCTGAATACACATCACAGGCTTCTAGCCACACATATTCAGGCTATTTTGCATGAGTCCTCATTTGCATGGTTTAAGAGGACCAGAGTGATGACTGCATACTTTACAATGGACCAATACGAAAGCGGTTGTTGGGGGCGGGATGTTCCAAATCCTGTATAAAGTGTGCTGTGTACTTTCAATAAAGTGTGTGTCCTGTTGCATTCAGCATTAAGCCATGGCTCATGTGTGGATTATTCCGCGATTCCAGGGATATTCCTAGTCGGGGAATATTGGGTGATTTCTTTTATGGGAGAAGAAGGGAATGGATGGCGGAGATATGTTCGACTACCGTCACAACTGGTTGGCAGCAGCGGGATTTTCCCTTCTACTTTCCTTTACACCAGGATTCCAAGCAGACACTGAGAACAGTGAATGGAAGACTGGTACACCCGGCTTAAAAGAAATACACTGAAAGAACTAGTGGAAGTTCGTGGAAGGATTGCTAGCAACAAAACCGAGCGTGTCATCATAGCAGAATTAATGGAGCTAGACCAGGAGAACTCGGTTGCAGCAAGGCCAGCAGTACAAGAGATGGAGACACCAGTGATTCAGGATGAGGAATCACCAGCCAACAAGCTAATAAGAGAGAAATTAGCATGGTTCGGTCCGAACCCAACGGCGGATGTGGTGCTGAAAGTGATGACCCTGTTAGCGGAGGAGGCTAAACAAATAAGAGACGCAGAGCTACAGTTAAAACTGGCAGCAGTCTTTCCTACCCAGCCACAGAGGGGTTAGTCGAAAGTGAACCACAACATTGTTTGACAACAGAGAACCAGCTAAAACCAATAAAGCAAAGCCGTCAAGTACGCCAAGTAAAAGTACAGTCAACAAAATCGCTGGAATCGCTGGAGTCGCTGAGAACACAGCACCATATGCCAGGTGAGAAAAAAACTGTTCAGAGTAAATTATCGTTTCCATTGATATCTCCACCAGATATAAATATTGTCCAGCGTATAATATTAGAGACTGAGACAAATATGGACAAAAGCATGGATAAAGCAGTATATAGAGGCGGTCAAGATTCTAATATTGATAGCCTTAAAGAAAAAGGAGCAGAGGGCTTAAATAAAGGACATGAAGATAGTAGCACTGATAGTAACAGTGGGACACAAAGGTATGACAAGGAAACCTGTCTGAGCGTACAGGGGAGAGGAGATCAGAGAGAAGAGTTGGATATTAGAAAAATACTAAGTGCTCTACCAACTAAAGAGGATATCCAAGGGATGATGAGCAAATGGTTGGGCCCCCTGAAACAAGAAATGGACGAGATACGGGTGTGTACAGAAGGGCTAGATAAAAAGATCAATATCTGCTTAGATGCTCAAGGGCAAACCGAGGTACGGTTAGATCAATTGGAGGAGACAATTAGGCTTCAACACCGGAGATTGATAACTTTACAACTACAAACAGAAGAAAATGATAATAGAAATCGAAGGAACAATATACGGGTGAAAGGTATATCAGAGGCTATTAACACATCCGATCTAAGAGGAAGAGTGATATCCATTTTTAATGAACTACTTGACAACCCCCCAGAAAATCAAATAGAGCTTGACAGGGTACACAGGGTCCCTACAGGGCCCAAACGGTCACAAGAATCCCCAAGAGATGTCCTTTGCAGGGTGCATTTCTATAGGACCAAAGAGGAGATAATGAGGGCAGCATGGCTGAAAGGACCTATAGAGTTAAATAATGATAAAATCCAGATATTCCCTGATCTATGTCGCCAGACGAGGGAAAGACGACGAAGATTAAAACCTCTATTAGATCACATACGCCTAAAAGGGGGTCATACAGATGGGGGTATCCATTTTCTCTGACAATCAAGAGAGATGATGAAAACTTTATCTTACATGACCCAGCACAATTACCAGAAGTATTTCAGTTTTTAGGGTCTGAAGCTTTTGAAGTTCCAAACTGGATGGAATTAGAGATCACTACAGTTAGAGATGTAAGGCCTCAGAAAAGATAGTATAAAATCCAGTTCAGATGGACTTTCGTGGATCCCAGCAGGCCACCGAAGACATTCAAAATAGACTAGCCAATGACTTTATTGTTTGTTTGTTTGTTTTTTCTCTTTTTTTTTTTTTTGGATATACATTTTTGGGTAAATAGTTCTTTCCGCCCTAGACCTGGACATTTTTTTTTTTTTGTCCCCTCTGTGCTTTTTTTGTCTGTTTAGGAGCCTTGGATGCCGAGTTGCATTATATGTCTAAGATAACCTAGGGTCAAACTGTTTTAAATGTATTTAATTTTTTTTTTATCTTACTTTTTGGGAGGTGGGAGTGTTGATTATATATGCACCTAAATTATGCACATAGGGGTTTTTTTTTTTCTTTCTCTCCACTAAGGAGGGATCTCAACACAATTGTATAATAGGTAATTGTAAGGTACCTACTCACGGAGGTGGTGGGGGGTGGTCACAGTGGTTTTCACAGATAGATAAATCAGGAGTTTATAATCCTTAGGGGGGGGGTAAATATTTAACACTGATAACTAACAAGACTTGCACCAAGTCTTGCTGATTCACAGGGAGATAAGGGGGTTAACTATGTGTACACGGGGCTGTAGGCTGACGTGCGGGATGTGACGCACGCACGTTGAGGGAGGCGCCTAACCCGTGCTATGCCCGAGGCTTGGGGAAGGAGGATCGAGCGGCCGGGAGATCAATGGAGGCAGCCGACATTAACACAGCGTGAGAGGCTGCAATGCGGACGCTGCCATCGGATCGCTCACCACCACCCCACCACTCCACCGCCCGCAATTCCAACGCGGTAATCCCCCCTTCGCCCACAAGCTCCGGAGAAACAGAGGACAGAGGACACCGTGCACGGGTCCAGTGCTACGGTGCAGAGCCCTAGTGACAACCACACGGGATTAAAAAAAAAAGGACTCTGCTCTCTGGAACGGCTACAAATTAGGAGAGGTGATCTAAAAAAAAAAAAAAGGGAGAGCGGCTCTACCACTGAGAAGGAAGGGTCCTATGGTGTGGTAGGATCATTCCGATTTTTACTCTGCTCACACTGTCTGCTGAGATGTTTGCCTATTCTTATATCTGGCTCTTTGATTGATCTCATATCCTGAAATATTGACTAAGTGTATACAGAGAGTAAGGCTACAACCGCTGGGAAAATCTATGTAATCATCATATGCTCAGTCTCACTAGAGTGCTTGATGCTGTAGTTTCATATTAACTCCTTCATCCCCATGGTGTGCTCACGGAGGGACAAGATAAGTGGAGCGGTGGAGACCGCGGGGTCCATCTTCTACCCGCAAAAGGACATGATAAATTTGTTGAGCTCAGCGACCTGAGAAGCAGGGTGCCTATATATAGTAGAAAGGTCTACCATTTGTGCAGCTTTTACCGCATTTTTCTCCTCTCCCCCCCTCCCTCATACACCTTTGGAATAGGATGGATCTCTGATTTTCAAGAGGCCTGAGACACCCAGGACAAAACTGGTACTGGGAACGGGCCCTTGTCCCTTGTTTGACCGAATTGTCTCTCCCCCTCTGTACAGAGCCCTACTCCTATAGGCGAAACACACTTGTCCTGGCAACCCCTAACAACTCCTCAGCCGAGGCTGAGAGTAAGTAGGCCCCCATTATATAACATCTTGAGGGCCTTTTATCTCTCTAATGGGGGATTATATTTCAGAGCCTTTAAAATAAAAAATAAAAATACATATCTATTGACACAAAAATAAACAAAAACTATCTGAAGAAATTAAATGTGCAAACTCACTTTGGATGTAAACCTTTAACGGGTCTCTTGGGGGTAACAAGAAACTTGTGGGAAGATAGCCACTCCCAACGACAAAGTTAGATCCCTCTGAAATACAGGCATTAAGGAAATCTAGGCACGGAACTCCCATACGGGAGTGAGGGAGTCGAAAAGCTGGGGAAGCGAATCAGATCTCGACCGAACTGTAATATGAGTAAGATAACCAGGGGCTCGGTCCCAAAAACCCCTAAGGGGACCGTAGTGACTAGTACCATAAGACAATATATGTCCCAAGGAGGAGGCATCATTAGCCCTGGAAATGGCAAGAAAATTGGTAAAACGGGCACTACAAAACGGGGAGGGGTGGGCACAACCACACAGCCCACCGATGTGTCAACCGAGGGGGAACAGGAAGTAAGCCTGATGGAAGAGGCCACTACTGAACCTAATACACTAACGATGGGTGAATTTGACAGAATGTTAAAAAGGGTGGAAGATGTTATCAAAGCGGAAATCAACGGCCTTAGAACGGACATTAACAACATGCTCCTAAGAGTAGAGGAGGCTGAGAAAAAAGTGGAAGAACAAGCCCAGGAGATAGACCAACTTAAAAACCAACATTCCGAAATGAAGTTAAACCAAAGGAACCTTCTCTATCGTTTAGAGGACCAAGAAAACCGGTACCGCAGACAAAATTTAAGGATTAGATCCATCAAAGAAGACAGGGGAGAGGATCTAAGGCTCATTATGAACACGTTGTTCTCCCTCTCCTAGAGAGCAAAGCGGGAAAACCCCTCAAAATCGAGCGGGTACACCGGTTAGGGAGATTTAAAGATAACACCAGCGAAAGACCCAGAGATGTGGTTGTTAGGTTTAGGCACTACGAAGATAAGGAGGAGATCTGGTCACATTTAAGAAGAAAGGCCCCTTTAATCTACAAAGACTCTGAGATACAAATTTTTCCAGATTTGGCTTGGGAGACTCTAGCGAGGAGGAGACTCCTTAAACCCCTCACAGAGCAGTTGAGAGAACATAATATCAAGTACCAGTGGGGCTTCCCGGCGTGTTTGATAGCCCAGAGGGATGGGAGGTCCGCAAAATTAACCTTTTCTGAGGATCTCCCTATCTTCTGTGGCAAACTGGATTTGCCAAAAATAGAAATTCCTGGATGGTGCGAGTGAGGGAGGAGAGGAGAGGAGATGTGGGGTGAAGGGGGGTGGGTGGGGTGGGCTGATCCCAGGCCAAAGGCGACACCCCCGTCAGAGACAACAGGCCCAAGGAGAGGAAAGGGCCGGGACGGGGGAGGTACGGGCGGGCACCACCTCAATTAAATAGATCCAGCAGGTATGGGACAGGAAGACCCCCATGGATCTAAGGCCTGTGTTAGGCGGGGGAGGAGGGGGATGGGGGAGGGGGGCATAGCAAGTAGGATGGGGGGATGGAGGGAGGGTGTGGGCAAAGGGGGGGGGAGAAAAAGGATGGGGGAAAAGGGACGGGGGTTTCCAGGCAGGGGGAGGGCAGGGAGGGGACAAAGGGAGGGTGGCCCTCAGGGACTCCGTTGGAAAAATTAGGTACGAAAGTGTTAAATGGCGGAAGTAAAATTTCTATCCTACAATGTAAAAGGCCTGCATTCCCGGGGAAAAAGAATGCAGATCTTAGAAGAAATTAAACAGTACAGGGCGGATGTGATTCTTTTACAGGAAACACACCTGACCCTGAACTCAAATATAAAATTATATTCCTCTACATACCCCATTTGGTACTACGGAGATGCGATAACAAATCGTGCGAGAGGGGTAGCCATAGGCTTTGCCAGGGGGGTTGATTTTGCCCTCATGGCAAGACTGGTGGACCCAGAGGGTAGGTACTTAATCTTAAAAGGGACAATCGGAAACCACATCTATACTGTGGTTAATGTCTATGCCCCTAATAGTCAACCTATGAAGTACTTAAGTAGAATTTTAGATAAAATTAGTGATTTCGCAGAGGGTTCCATAGTACTGATGGGAGACTTAAATTTTGTCCTAGATCCTAAAATAGATAGTACCAGCCCGAAGAGAGACCCTAACAACATAAATCTGCAAAAAATTAAACGTAAAATGGTAGACTGCCAGGTGGTCGATGCCTGGAGGGTGTTCCATCCTGGGGAGCGGAACTACACATTCTTTTCCCCACCTCATGGAACGTACTCCAGGATCGATTACGCACTGATAGACCACAGGTTACTAGACCATGTTACGGCAACAGGCATCGGCCTGATGACTATATCAGACCATGCCCCTATTACGATGACAATTACAACAGCACATATGAAAACCAAACAGATGCCATGGCGTCTAAATGATTACCTGATCCGAGATGAGGCCGGAGTTGAGAAGGTGAAAACTGAATTAAAACAATTTTTTGAAATGAACGAGACTGACGAAATCTCCATGGCAACGATATGGGAATCGCACAAAGCTTATATCAGAGGGATTTTAATTGCGGAAGGTTCCCGTAGGAAAAGGGAGAAAAATAAACAGCGGGACACCCTGATTAGAGTGATAGCAGACCTAGAGCAAAAACACAAAGAAAAAGGGCAAAAAAACACATATCTCAACCTAGTTACCAAAAGAAACGAATTAAAGGAGATAATGGAATTAGATGCCAGGGTTAAACTCAATAATATCTCAAGGGAGAGGTACATGTGGGGAATAAATCAAGTAAACATCTGGCTAGGATGGCAAAAAAAAAGAAAACTAGGAATTATATTGAAAAAATCAGACGACCAAATGGTGAACTAGTATATGCTACGGCAGATATTGCCGATACTTTTAGAAACTACTATGAAGAACTTTACATGATTAAAAGAGTGGAGGGGCATGAGGGAGAAAGAGAAGAGAAACAAAGGGATTTCCTCGACCGAGCGAACTTACCAAAAATCGACGAGAACCTAAGTGCAACTCTAGATAGACCAATCACAGCTCTTGAAATTAAAAACGCTCTAAAAGGTATGACTGTGGATAAGAGCCCAGGCCCCGATGGGTTCTCGGTCCTGTATTATAAAAGATTTAGTGAAATTTTGATACCTAGACTTTGTAAGTATTTCAATGATCTGGGTACCAAATACCAACTTAGCCTCGAAGCCTCAGCAGCTGTAGTGGCCATTATCCTGAAGGAAGGAAAGGATAGATCCCTTTGTTCGGGGTATAGACCTATATCCCTATTGAACATAGACACCAAACTTTTTGCCAAAGTCCTGGCTGAACGTCTGAAGGGCGTAATGCAGAGCCTGGTCCATCCGGACCAGGTGGGATTTGTCCCCAGCAGGGAAGGAAAGGATAATGTCATCAGGGCCCTGCTATTGATGCAAAAGACCCAGAGAGATGGAACCCCCAGTCTACTCCTCTCGGTAGATGCTGAGAAAGCATTTGATAGGGTAGACTGGGGTTTCATGATACATACACTAGAGGTAGTAGGACTTGGCAACAGATTTATAAACTGGACCAAGACATTATATCACCAGCCCACTGCCAGATGTAAGATCAATGGGACTCTTTCAGGAATTATCAGGCTGAGAAATGGGACCAGACAGGGCTGCCCTCTTTCTCCCCTCCTCTTTATTCTATCGTTGGAATCCCTACTGTCCACCATAAGAAACGACGTAGAAATTAAAGGGATCCGGGTAGGAGAGGAGGAGCACAAGTTATCCGCTTTCGCGGATGATATATTATTCTATATCACAAACCCGGGAAAAACTATCCCCAAGATCCTTCAGACACTAGAAAAATATGGAGCTATCTCCAACTTTAAAATAAACACGACCAAATCTGAGATCTTAAATGTAAATCTTAATAAAATCCAAGTGAGTTTAATTAAGGAGATGTGTGTCTTTCCCTGGCAGAAAGAACTAAATTACCTGGGGATTAAATTAGTCAACACGGAAAGGAAAATTTACAAGACAAATTTTATACCACTACTAAACGATATAAAAAATGAATTGACGAGAATGAGAAATAAACCCATCTCCTGGGTCGGACGCATCAATATCTTAAAGATGATCTATATACCCAAAATATTATATAAATTCCAGCTATTACCAATCCCACTGCCTTCTCAATATCTAAATAAATTAAACTCGGTGGTAATGAACTTTATTTGGAAAAACAAAAAGCATAGAATCTCCCTTTTAAACTTGAAACAGGACAAACAGGAGGGAGGGCTTGCAGCCCCTGATATTAAAAGTTATCACCGGGCTGCGATACTCTCTAGAGCTGTAGAATGGGCCAGGGACAAGAAAGAGAAAAGGTGGGTCCAAATCGAGAAATGTCTAACCAAGGATTTAGTAAAAAAAATTCTTTGGATCCCTAAACAACTTAGACCACTGAAGCACAACTTACTCCCTCTCACAAAAAGCACATTGAAATTATGGGATAGAGCACTGACACTTACAAGAAATCCCTTCAACTCCCCACTCATTAACTTAAAATCCATATTTTGCACCTGGTGATGATAAAATAGGGGGGAACTGGATTAAGAAAGATACGGTATATTTGGGAGATATTACAATAGGGGGGGGGGGTGGCGGCCTTAGAGGTCTTGAAATTAAAAGTTGACACGTGGAATTTAGATAGCTGGCACTATTCACAGATAAAAACACTTTACAAAGCAATTACCTCAACCACTTCGGGCGAGGTCGGAGATGACTCCTTTAGAAAAGTTATGCACAACAGAGAACACTAGGGGCACAATATCCAAACTTTATAAAATACTCATAAAGATTGGAGCACGAGGGGCTACACCACTAGTAGAGAAATGGGAAACAGAATTAGGGGTGGACAAAGGCAATACCTCGATTAATAGGATAATGTATCTGACCCACGCCTCGGCCATAGATTATTCTATGGCGGAGATGAATTATAAATGCATCTCTGGATGGTACCTCACCCCGGTCCAAACTAGCAAATTTAAGAAGGATCAGTCGGCGGACTGCTGGCGCGGGTGCCGCGAAAGAGGCACTATGGCACACATATGGTGGGCATGCCCTACAATTAAAAAGTATTGGGAATCCATCCTCTTCTATATAAAGGAGATTACGGGCTCGGAATTAAAGATGGATCCGTGGATCTGTTTGTTTCATTGCAATGAAGGGGGAGTAGAGAAGTATAAAAAATCTCTATTACCGCATCTATTAAACGCAGCTAAAAAGCTGATTCCAACAAAATGGCAGGAAAAGGAAGGCCCACAGATCTGGGAATGGATAGAAGCCGTCGAATCAATTTATAAGATGGAGGAGCTGAAAGATTGCGCCACAGGAGCGAATAACGATTACCACTCCAGATGGCATAAATGGAGGCTTTTCAAAACAACGTGGAATTTTGTAATAGGCCAGAGGAGAAGGGGGGAATAGAAATGATAGACTACATGATGCGGGCTCGAAATGGTGTTTCTCTGCCTTTCTACCTTTAAATTTTAAATGTTACATAAACTTTGTATGGACTAGACTATATCGGAGGTATCTGGGAGCCACCAGGGTGGGGGGAGGGGGGGGCGGGGGAAACCTGTTACCCCTGTAATAAAAAAAAAAAAAAAAAAAAAAAAAAAAACACAAACATGCAAAGAAGCAAATAAATTAGAGATGACTCACAAATGATGCAAAACCGCCAGTTGAGACGAGCGGAGCCTCAAACATGAGCGGGCCCCTACATGTAAGGTTTGAGCTGATGTGTAAAAAAAAAAAAAAAAAAAAAAAAAACTATGTGTACACGTGAACAGTAAAGTGATTATGATTGGGGATGGAGCAAGACTCACACAAACACAAAGAAGACAGAATAATTAGAAAAGTTGGGGTTAAGGGGTTAAGGAAAGGGGTAAGAAAGGATGGACACGTGAATGATCGGGAATTTGACAGGGGTAGAAGGGGCACGTGGGACCTAGGGGAGATTAGAGGTTACTTAAGATAAGGTGTATAGAGAGGGAATAAAGGTTTAACAAGAAGGGAATTTAAGCATAGAGTATATATGTGTGCGGGTATATATATATACATAGACACAGGTTACTGGAGAGTTGACAAATGGAACAGATGTATGTTTTTTTGTGTAAATTAATACTGGTATTATGGTAACTTCTTGTTATTTAATAAGATTGGGGGGTGGAAGTAGCAGTGAAGTGAAAGATATGATAAGTTTAAGCGTCTAAAGATCTTTGGACAAGGTGGAAAGAGCCTAGGGCGGAAGGGAGGGGTAACAATGTTAAAAAGGTGTGAAGGAATATAAAGGAGAGAGAAATACAAATTAAACAGAATGAGACAAAGGAGGAGGGCCTTGCATAGGGACGCCTGGCGTCAGCTCCGCTCTGCTTCCTAATACCCCCACATTAAGCGCCTCTCCTCCAGGTGGAGGATAAGTTGGAGGCGTTTCAGGGAAATTTTATTTATTTTTTTTATTTTTATTTTCTGTGGCATCTTGGTTTCCGGTTCGATACCAGGACACTACAGACGTGAGGAAGGGATTCCCACGTGGGGAAGAAAAGGGGGGGTAGGGGAGGTTTTTTTTTATTTATTTTTTTTATTTGTTTGTCAGCTGTCCCTCCCCCTCTCCCTCTTCGGCTGTTTTGGTCTTTCTTTTTCCCCCACGGGGCTCCCTCTTGCCCCCCCGAGCGCTGGAAAAGTTGAGTTGGTAGTATAAAACATGACTAACATAACATTTACTTCGTATAATGTTAAGGGATTAAACATCCCGGAAAAACGAATTAGATTATTATCGGAACTTAATAGACGTAAATCACAGATTATCCTTTTACAAGAAACACACTTTAAAGGGGATAAAATCCCGGTAAACACCCCGCAGGAGATTGTAGAATGTTTTAAGGAATATTATGAGAAATTATACCAGTTAGATGAGAAGATCCCGGTGGAGAAGGATCAAGAGAAACTAGAAAGAGCTAAAGAATATATTAAAGAAACCCAGATGCCAAAAATACCAGAAGAAATAGCTAGAAAATTAGATGAACCAATAACAACAGGGGAGTTTACGGAAGCAATACAAACATTAAAACTGGGCAAGGCCCCAGGACCAGATGGGTTTACTTTGGATGGCGGAGATATGTTCGACTACCGTCACACCCCAGCCGCGGGCAGCAATCTCTGTGGGTGGCTGCCTCTGTATTCGGGAAGACGTTTGGTTTTTTTTTCGTGGGGGAGCGCGAAACACGGCCACCCCCGCAAAGTGCCGCCCTAGGCCTAAGCCTTGTCGGCCTAGTCCAAGATACATCTCTGGGCTGGCCCCTGGGTGTTTGGCACGGATGTGCCATATGAGGCATTGGGCATCGGCTATCACCTGTAGGTTGATGGAATGCCAATGCTTCCGATTACGGTAAGATATGTGCTCTGTGGCACGGGGGGCGTAGTGCCACATGTGTGCAATCAATGGGCCCGCCGGTGCGTGGGAATCCGGCAATTCTGTAGAAATCCTGCATTGCCTTCTGCCGCAGATGCTTATGGGTCGGTTTGATGATGTGGTGGGACATGCATGTGAGGATTGCAGGGACACGCATCTGCTCATGGTGGATTGTGACATCCCAGACACGACTCCACTTGTACGTTGGAAAGATCCACTGGCATGGAAATGGAGTGTTGCCAGTACCTTGACCAGTGGCTGCACTGCATGTGAGCGTCCTGTCTGGCTGGTGATTTCATCATGCAGGGCTGTGGCTAATTCCAGGATGGCATCAGGGCTGAATCTGAAGATGCGATACACCTCCAAATCCCCCATGCCAAAGAAGTTCATGCGTGTTCAGTAGATCCTCTCCTGTTCCCTCCTCCGTGCCTGTGGACGCAGTAGTGCTATGACCATGGCTGCCCCTGGCATGTTGGCATACAGATGTGTTGTCCTGCGATTGTGGTTGCTCAGCTCGTCCGTAACGGTGCTGCTGCAGCCGCTCTCTAGCTGACATGTGCTCGTCTGTTGCCAGGTTGCACCTCATTTATGGGGAATAACTTTACGCCGGACGTACAACTTACGCGCACCTCGCGCAGCATGAGTCAGGCGCACTCACTATTGTGAATCGCCATATTTCCCTAATTTGCATATTTGAATGCCTAATCAATGGGAGCAGCACCGAGCGACCAGCCCTTATTTGCGCCAACGCTACGTCGGCGTATGCAAGCTACATCGGTGTAGGGTGGCCAGTTTTTAGGCGTATATTGGTTTGTGACTCTGGCGCACACATACGCCGGCTCACATTTCCCCTTACGTCGGCGTAATGTGATTTACGACAGCATAAGTGCTTTGTGAATCTGGGCATATGACCACAACATGATCTGCCAAAATATTATGACCACCCCATGATCAGCCAAAACATTATGACCACCCCATGATCAGCCAAATAATTTATGACCACCCCATTATCAGCCAACATTTTTCGACCAATCAGTCAAAACATTGCGACCACCAATGATCAGCCAAAATATTATGACCACAACATGATCACCCAAAACTTTATGACCACCCCATGATCAGCCAAAACATTATGACCACCCCAAGATCAGCCAAAACAGCATGACCACCCCATGATCAGAATAAACATTATGACCCTCCATAATCACCAAAAATATTATGACCAACTCATTATCAGCCAAAACATTTTGACCACCCCAGAGATATGAGAGATGGAGAGAGAAAGAGGAGCTCCACATCTCTCTATCGCTATCTGTCTATCTTTCACGATCTCTCTCTCTCTCTCGATAGAGAGATAGAGAGATCTCTATAGAGATCTCTCTATCTCTACAGGGCCCATCGCCGAGGTGTCAGGTGCAGGGGGGTGCCTGGCACCAGGGATCCCCGGGGATGGAGGCGCCGAGGTGTCAGAGTGCTTCCCTCCCTCCTCTTCTCCTTGACCAGGCTGTGCCAAAGCGTTGTTATTGCGAGCCAAAACACGAGCACAGTAGCACTGTTAGGGTGGCGCCAGGAGAGCCAGGACCCGCCGCCGCCACTTACATTTTTAACTTGTGCAGCACTTTGCAGGGGGGCTGCACGGAAAGTGTCCCCCCCGCCGACTTGTGCTACACTGTTAAGTGTAGTGCCAGTCTTATGGGACGGTAGGGCTGCCATCAAGGGGGTACAGGCACTTTTTTTTTTGCATTACACATGTAAGGGACTTAATGGTCTCCAGGGCCCCTTACAGGCCTGGCCTGCCCCCCTTTTTTGCATTACACCTGTAAGGGGCCCGATCTTGCGTCACAGGAGAGAAGAGAATACACTGTTTTTTTCTGCTCCAGGGGGGCCTAAAGCTGTGTAAGGGGCCCAAAAATTTGTAAGGGCTGCCCTCTGGGTCGGATTGGGCTGAGAGGCAAATTAGTAAAAGCGGCCATAAAGCGGCCGCACCGCCCCTGTCAGTTTATTTTTTACCATCCATGTCCAATTGCAGAAATTTCCCTTCACTTCCTGCCCCATAGCAAAACAGGAAGTGAGAGGAAATCCCTGCAAATTAAGGGAATCCATAACCCCCCAGGCCCTCAGAACTAGTGTCCCCACTCGAAAAGTGGGGCGGGTCTAGGGTGGGACTTAACCAATTCACGACCGCCGCATGTACATATATGTCGGCAGAATGGCAGGCACAGGCAGACGGACTTACCTGTACGTCCCTGCCTAGAAGTGGGTCGGGGGTCCGATCGGGACCCCCCTGGTACATGCGGCGGTCCGGTTTGTTGTGGGAGCGATTCCGGATGAGGGGGCGGCTGTTCGTTTTTGTCCGCCCCCTCGCGATCGCTCCCAGCCAATCCGCAGAGCCTCTGCCCTGCACTTCCTCTGCCTGTGTAATGTAGACACTGGCAGAGGAAGTGATGTCACCTCTCCTCTCGGCGGTATTTTCAATCCGGCGAGAGGAGAGAAGACATCATAAGTAAGTCGCACCAACACTATACTGACACCACACACATAGGCATACTTAACCCTTTCAGATCACCCGCCCAGCCCCCTGTCACAGTGTCACTAATAGCAGTGATCATATATTTACTGATCATTGCATTTAGTGTCAGTGTGACAGTTAGTGTGACAGGCAGTTAGTGTTAGGTTCAGGGTAGCCCCTGTACCCCCCCTAATAAAGGTTTAACCCCTTGATCACCGCCCTAGTTAACCCTTTCACCCCCTATTGCCAGTGTCACTAAGCGATCGTTTTTCTGATCGCTGTATTAGTGTCACTGTTGCCGCTAGGTAGCTAATTTTTTTTTTATTGCGATTTTTTTTTTAATAAAGACATGTGGCTGAATACATTTTGGCCTAAATGTTTGACTAAAATTTAGTTTATTCGATTTTTCTTATAACAAAAAGTACAATCAAATACCATTAAAAGAAAGCTCAATTTGTGGGAAGAAAAGGACGCACATTTTGTTTGGGAGCCACGTTGCACGACCCCGCAATTGTCTGTTAAAGCGACGCAGCGACGAATTGTAAAAACACCTTTGAGCATATTGGTCCGGGGCTTAAGTGGTTAAACAAAGGGGTGTGGCCTTGACAGGAAGAAGTGGGTCATATTTAAATTAGGGGGTGCACAAGTTTAGTCAGGCCTAGGGCAGCACAAAACTTAAATACACCCCTGGAGAGGAGGAGGGGGAGAAGCAGTAGCACTCCGACACTTCGGCGCCCCTGCGTGCTGAGGCTCCCGGTGGGTGGTGTGAGTCTTGAGAAAAGAGCAGCAAGCCTCAAGGAAGGAGAGGAAAGAAAAGTACAATTCCGGGTTTTATGCTGCAGGGCCTGCCTGGGAACACTTCTGGCTGCAGTCAGTGCATGTAATTTACCCCAGCACAGGAGCATCGCCATTACCCCCCCCCCCCCCCTAGGAATGGAGGAGGCCATGCAACTTGCAAGAAAGAGGACCTGTCCTGCTGAGCTTGCAGCTGCCATTGAACCATGGCACCATGGCTGAGGTGAGAGACCCCTGACCCCCACATGATCATTCTATTTATTTCCCCCCTGCTGGAAGCTAGCCATGACCTACAGGCCAGCAGTGCCCACAGGTCATGACCAGCTCCCAGCAGGACCCACAGGTCTGCGGCCAACCCCCTGCAGGACCCACAGGTCCGCATCCAGCCCCCTGCAGGACCCAGAGCTCCATAGCATGACCCACAAATGCGTAGCCAGCCCCCTGCAGGACCAACAAATGCGTAGCCAGCCCCCTTGTAGTGGCAATCTGGGGGTGTGCAAAGCACACCGCCATCTTGCCATGTGCTCTAAAGCACATTCCCCATCTTAAATGAAATAATGCCATGTTTGAGCTAAAAGATTTACTCACCATATATTCCCTGCCATTCATCCAGTAAGCATACAAGCCTGTTCTCAAGTTACCATCCTTGCCATCAATGTCCCCCTCCAGAGCTGAGCATGGCTGCTTTTATTTACACAAAACAGGAAGTCATCACCAGTAAGTCGCCTCCCCCCATGGGAGTCGGCATCACCAGATGTCTTCTATACACAGCAAACACCATAACAAAAAATTCCCTCCGACAGGAAGTCACATTGAATACATGAATAGAATAGAATACAATGAATACAATACAATGAATAGAAATACATACAATGCTGGCTAAAGTCTTTTGGGCGTGTCCGGTCAGGGTGTGCATGTGCCCCCCCTGACCCCAGAAGCGCTCACAAGCCCTCATACTATACGCTGATAGAACCCTTAATCTGTGCCATTCCATAGAATAACGCATATAAAGATGATACCCTTATTAAGGCGGATTTGAGGCTATTTACAGACGCACGCTACGAACCCCAAATCCTGCTGATCAGACATGACCCAGATAAGAGCGTACATCTGTCTACAGCCACTAGTGTGCTTGCAAAATGAACGCATCCCCCTCAACGATCGTCTGTGCTAAATGCATACGCCCATGCTGCAACCATCACACTCCAACCTCAAGACATTTTCTACTACCAGACGAGAGTCAACCAGCCTCAGGACTGCCACAATCAGTTCTATTTAGAGCGGGTTTGGGAAGTGTCAAGACTGGGTGCCAATTATGACAATATATAATAAATACATCTTCAAATTTCCACCACACCTTGCAGGACCCACAGATCTGAAGCCACCTCCCAGCAGGACCCACAGGCTGTAAGTCCTGCTGGGAACTGTCTGCATACCTGTGGTTCCTGCTGGCCCCCTGACCTGTGGTTCCTGCTGGCCCCCTGACCTGTGGTTCCTGCTGGCCCCCTGACCAGTGGTTCCTGCTGGCCCCCTGACCAGTGGTTCCTGCTAGCCCCCCTAACCAGTGGTTCCTGCTGGCCCCCTGACCAGTGGTTCCTGCTGGCCCCCTGACCAGTGGTTCCTGCTGGCCCCCTGACCAGTGGTTCCTGCTGGCCCCCTGACCTGTATTTTCTGCTGACCGCACCAGATGACACCAACCCTAGCGATGCGGCGGCGTGCTGACGTCTTGTAACCGCATACTGTGTCCCAGAGAGAACGGGTTGTGCTAGCCGGCCGGCTATATTTTCACAAGCTAATTTTATCTACTTTCTTGTAAGTGTGATTTTAATCTTTTAATAAACAAGTTATATGGGTGTAGCTTTTTTCCTTCTCCATATCGGTTTCATTCAACATTGATCACCGGTCCACTGTTGGAGAAGTCTCGGCTCTTGGATATCTTGCCACGTAACCCCCTGGCTGGGGATTAAGCCATCTGCCGTCAGAAGATCTCTAGTTGGGATCTTCCCCTCTGGTAAGGGGCAGTGTTAATTGAGAGGTGGAGGTGTCTTATCTATCCATGCACTGTTTCTGAGGTTTTCGTATTTGATGTCACCATATATTTGAAGGTGAAAGGAATAACTTTTCTGCTATCAATTATCATCAGATGCATTTTTGTGTTCCATGCCTGAATAATAGACTTCCAATTGTTCTATACATCACTTGTAACACGGGATATCCATTTCATATGGAATAACATTGGTGTCACATTTTGTACCATTATAGGGTCAGATTCAGGTAGATGCGAGCATCTTTGCTCTGGAGTAACGCTTCTCATTTACGTTACTCTGCCGAAATTTTAGGAGCAAGTGCTGTTATTCATGAAGCACTTGCTCCTAAAGTTGCGGCAGCGCATCGCAAATGAGCCGGCGGAATTCAAATTGGGCAGGTACGGGGCGTGTATTATTTAAACTATGCGCGATCCCGCAGCGAACGTACTGCGCATGCGTCGAGTGTCAATGCATCCCAGTGCGCATGCTCCAAATTCTGTCAGTGAACGTCAATGACGTCACATCCCCATTCATGAACATTTTACGCAAGCGACGCGATTTTTTTTTTTCCCGACGCGATGACGAGGGCTATACTTAACATAGGATACTCCACTAGGGGGCTGCTTTATCTTTACGCCGCGTATCGCTTACAGAAACGTCGGAAAGTCACTGCGTCGCGCCCGAATACGATCGTGAATTGCCGATTCCCGCTGATTAACATATTTTTTCGTCGTAAATCAGCGGGAACGCCCCCGGCGCCATTTTTAAATTAAAGTTGCGATGCGATGGCGAAATTCAATTGCGCCGATCGCATCGGAACTCCAACCCGGCGTTTCTTGTTTTCTGGTTACAGAAAACAGAAACGCCGGCTTAAAGTGACAGTTAGGCTGGAGTATCACAGATACTCCAGCCTAACTCTACCTGAATCTGGCCCATCAGGTAGATGGGAGCATCTTTAATCTGGAGTAACGTTTCTCATTTACGTTACTCTGGCGAAATTTTAGGAGCAAGTGCTGTTATTCATGAAGCACTTGCTCCTAAAGCGCTTGTAGATGCGCCATTCCGGCACTAAAGTATATCCTGTTCCCACTCCCCGCAGTGAAGTTACTTTTGTTCTGAGATGGCTGCTCCCGTTCCCTGCAAACATACAGGAGAAAGCTGAACTTTAAAGGCCAGGAGCTGTCAGCCGTCATCTCGGCTATGGAGACCTATGATGTCTTCCTCCATGGCTGTAAAAGTTGACAGACTTATCGTCGGTAACGCTGCTGTAGCGGCTCTCCTGCTGACCTGTGGCTGTCTGGACTAAAGATAAAGCAGCTATTTGTAGAAATAACTTTGCGACGGACGGACGACATATGCGCGGCGCATGTAGCCAGCGTATGGTGCTAATCCGGTGTAGCAGTAGAATTGGTATCCCATGAAAAATGGTATCCCTGGCAGCAACTGCGCATGTGCCGATTACAGTCCATTCAAATCGAGCGCAGAGCTGCTGCAGGACAACACAGCGAAGTCAGATTAACTCTGCACGCGCCGAGAGCTACTCCCGAGGAACACACTGTAGTCATCTTAACCCTTCAAGCGCCGAGAGCTACTGCCGTGAAACACTGCATCTGGATGACCGCGGGGGGACACAGGCTTGTATAGGCTACGTACGGGGGGGTTCAGTCTATATGTCTTGGGGGTCAGTTGGGGAGGGGGAATCAGTCTGTATTTCATGGGAGTCAGGTCACTCTGTATTTCACGGGGGTCAATGGGGGGGGGTTGGTTTGTTAGCCGAGAAACACTGCTGGATCTGGATGACCGCGGGGGACACAGGCTTGTATAGGTTACCTGGGAGGGTTTCAGTCTATATGTCACGGGGGTCAGTCGGGGGGGGTAGGCAGTCAGTATTTCACGGTGGTCAGTCTGGGGGGGACAGTCTGTATTTCATGGGGGGGGGTC
This sequence comes from Rana kukunoris, assembly GCA_029574335.1. NCBI lineage: Eukaryota > Metazoa > Chordata > Amphibia > Anura > Ranidae > Rana > Rana kukunoris. The sequence continues at coordinate 19,498 of JAJQKJ010002980.1, forward strand.
AGTCAGAATTTCACAGGGGTCAGTGGGGGGAGGCAGTCTGGGGGGCAGTCAGTATTTCACGGAGGTTAGCCTGGGGGGGCAGTCTGTATTTCACAGGGGGTCAGTCTGTGTGCCACGTGGGAGGGGTCAGTCTGTATTTCAGGGGGGGGGGGGGGGGGGTCAGTCAGAATTTCACAGGGGTCAGTGGGGGGGAGGGTTCAGTCAGTATTTCACGGGGGTCAGTCTGGGGGGGGGGCAGTCAGTATTTCATGGGGGTCAGTCTGGGGGGGGTCAGTCAGAATTTCACAGGGGTCAGTGGGGGGGGGGCAGTCAGTATTTCACGGGGGTCAGTCTGGGGGGCAGTCAGTATTTCACAGAGGTCAGCCTGGGGGGGGGGCAGTCTGTATTTCACAGGGGGTCAGTCTGTGTGCCACGTGGGAGGGGTCAGTCTGTATTTCAGGGGGGGGTCAGTCAGAATTTCACAGGGGTCAGTGGGGGGGAGGGTTCAGTCAGTATTTCACTGGGGTCAGTCTGGGGGGGGGCAGTCTGTATTTCACGGGGGTCAGTCTGGGGGGGGGGGGGGTACAGTCTGTATTTCACGGGTGTCAGTCTGGGGGGGGCAGTCTGTATTTCACGGGTGTCAGTCTGGGGGGGGGCAGTCTGTATTTCATGGGAGGGGTGGTCAGTCTGTATGCCATGGGGGGAGGGGTCAGTCTGTATTTCAGGGGGGGTCAGTCAGTATTTCACAGGGGTCAGTCTGGGGGGGCAGTCTGTATTTCATAGGGGTCAATCTGGAATGGGGGCAGTCTGTATTTCACGGGGGGCAGTCTGTATTTCGGGGAGGGCAGTCTGTAGTTCACGGGGAGGGCAGTCTGTATTTCACGGGGAGGGCAGTCTGTAGTTCACGGGGGTCAGTCTGGGGGTGTAGTCTGTATTTAACGGGGTCAGTCTGGGGGAGGGGCAGTCAGTATTTCACGGGGTGGGGGGGTCAGTCTGTATGCCACGGGGGGAGGGGTCAGTCTGTATTTCAGCGGGGGGGGGCAGTCAGTATTTCACAGGGGTCAGTGGGGAGGGGGTCAGTCAGTATTTTACGGGGTCAGTCTGGGGGGGTCAGTCTGTATTTCACAGGGGATCAGTCTGTATATTAAGGGGGGGTGAGTCTGTATGTCAAGGGGGGGTCAGTCTGTATTTCATGGGGATGAGTCTGTATTTGACGGGGTTCAGTCTGTATGTCACATGGGGGGGTCAGTCTGTATTTTATGGTGGTCAGTCAGGGGGGGGGGGGGGTGCAGTCTTTTGCCACGGTGGGGGGGGTCAGTCTGTCTGTCATGGGGGGGGTGGTCAGTCTGTCTGTCACAGGGGGGTCAGTCAGTATGTATGTCACAGGGGGGGGCCACAGTCAGCATGTCACGGGTACACCACATGTCACGGGGGGGGGGTCAGTCTGCATGTCATGGGTTAGGGGTCATAAGTTGAGAGGTGACTATCTATCAGAGGTGTCGCTCTCTTGGTGGGTAATGGGGTTGAGTATAAGAGGGGGCTACAGATTTTCATGGCCTGTAATATTATAAGAGGGGGGATACGGATTTTCATGGCCTGTAATATTATAAGAGGGGGTACAGATTTTCATGGCCCTGTAATATTATAAGAGGGGGGGAGATGCAGATGCAGATTTTCATGGCCTGTAATATTATAAGAGGGGGATACGGATTTTCATGCCCTGTAATATTATAAGAGGGGGATATGGATTTTCATGGCCCTGTAATATTATAAGAAGGGGCTATGGATTTTCATGGCCTGCAATATTATAAGAGGGGGATACGGATTTTCATGCCCTGTAATATTATAAGAGGGGGATATGGATTTTCATGGCCCTGTAATATTATAAGAAGGGGCTATGGATTTTCATGGCCTGCAATATTATAAGAGGGGGAGGCTACAGATTTTCATGGCCTGTAATAATATAAGAAGTGATTAGAATTTTCATGGCCTGTAATATTATAAGAGGGGGGGGGAATACTGATTTTCATGGCCTATAATATTATAAGAGGGGGTTACAGATTTTCATGGCCCTGTAATATTATAAGAGGGGTTACAGATTTTCATGGCCTGTAATATTATAAGAGGGGAATATGGATTTTCATGGCCCTGTAATATTATAAGAGGGGGATGCAGATTTTCATGGCCCTGTAATATAATAAGGGGGGGTTACAGATTTTCATGGCCTGTAATATTGTAAGAGGGGGATACGGATTTTCATGGCCCTGTAATATTATAAGAGAGGGATGCAGATTTTCATGGCCTGTAATATTATAAGAGGGGGCCACAGATTTTCATGGCCCTGTAATATTATACGAGGGGGATACAGATTTTCATGGCCTGTAATATTATAAGAGGGGGATACAGATTTTCATGGCCTGTAATATTATAAGAGGGGGATACAGATTTTCATGGCCTGTAATATTATAAGAGGGGGATACGGATTTTCATGGCCTGTAATATTATAAGAGGCTGTAATGACTCTGTAATATAAGGGGGTGATACACCATTTCATGGTCTGGATTATTAATATTGTGGGAGGACACAATTTTAGCCCATCAACTGCCATAGAGGTGGAAAAGCAAGCCGCTAGAAAGCAATTATCATTGTCTTTATTTTGGGGGTGGCGTGTATTAGTGGCGGGGGGTTCAGTCTGGTCTTTTTAGTTGGAGGGGGGGGGGTCAATCTGAGGTGTCAGTATTTTGTTTTGTGGGTTGTCAGTCTTGGGGGGCGTCTATCTGTCTGTGTAGCCAGCGGTGGGGGGGGGGGATTCCTAATTATTTTAATTATTTTTTGGTTTGGAGTAAGGAGGCTTCCTCATTCCTTAGAGTGCTTATAATATTTAAATTAAACTATTTTTTTAAAACTCTGTGTGTACCTTTCCCTAAAGATGTAGGGATACCCCTCATTTACCAAGTTACTGTCTCCATCCCAGGTTCTCCCTGCAGACCCCCTCTCCAACCCTTTCTTCCTTTATCTTTCGTCCCCCTTTTTCTTTACCTCCTGATCTCAGCCTATTCATTAAACCTTTGGGTGCAAGTGCCGCTGTAGGCGATAGCCATTTGGCGCGCTCATTACTGCTTTCTTATAATTGATATGTCAAATGTATTTCTGATGTTCTGTTTATTCTGCCAATAAAAACATTTTCACCTCTAAAAACTCTGTGTGATGTTTGTTTATCTGTGTGTTAGTGATCATTTCACGGTCATTGTTGTGTACAGTACTACATGGCCCTTTATTCAGTGTACAATATAGAATATTGCCTCAATTAGTTTCGTCTAGGACAGGGATCCTCAAACTACGGCCCTCCAGCTGTTGCGGAACTACAAATCCCATGAGGCATTGTAAGACTCTGCCATTCACAGACACGATGGGAATTGTAGTTCCTGAACAACTGGAGGGCCGCAGTTTGAGGACCCCTGGTCTAGGGATAGGGGCGGGTAGCACTATCCTTTGTATTAAGATATTGGAAAGGGGGTGTGCCAGGGACTGCTTCAAATTTCCCCAGCGGTACTGTGAAAGTTGAGGACGATCTCGGTACCCAAGGATTAGGCCAAAGTACGTATAAAATGTCAATTTATTAAGAAGGTAAACATAATTAAAAACATTTTGTACAGCAGAACATAAACAGCTGTTGCAAAATTGATATAAATGGTTCACAAAGAACAGGTAAACCTCACAGATATTGTGAGGAATGGAGATGTATGTCCTGACGTATTCTTCTGCATGTTTTGTGGTTTTGGCCGCTCCTTCAGGATAAATAATGTTAGAGATTTATATAGTCATGCATGGCTTACAAATGAAGGCCCAATGGAGCATCAGAAAACACAAAGAGGCACCCAATACAGGTAAATTTCCCCACCCACAACAGACATGGGAGGAACTTGATGGTGCAGTAAATAAAAAAAAAAATATATGCAATTTTCTAGCAGTGGGTATAACTGGTGGTCTGTGGACAAGAACATACGTCAAGAAACAACAAAAGTAGGAAAAGGGGCAGGGGGAGTGAAAGGGGGGGAAGGTAAAAAAGGGGGGAAAAATTAAGTAAAAGGGGAAGGGATGGACGGTGGGGAGGAAGAGAGGAAGGGAAGGACAGAAGAAGAGATGAACATAAAAGGATAAGTGGGGATGAATAAAAGAGAAAGGGGGAAAAAACAGAATCGCTAGGTAAATATATAAATACGCATATAGAAAAAACACGTACTGTATATACTCGAGTATAAGCCGAGTTTTTCAGCACATTTTTTTGATGCTGAATATGCCCCCCCCTTATACTCGAGTCTGTGTCCATCTTCAACTTTTGCAATAGGTCCCCTGGATACCAATCTTGGTACACATGTAGCCCTACTCTTCATCTACAAGTGTGCAAAGTTTGTTGTCTGGAGGACCTACAGCTGGGGAGCACCAATTATTTTTTTAAACCCGAGCACCCCTTCCATAGATTCCCATGTTAAACATTAGTCTAGTCACACATCGCCGGAGATCATGTAGGGAGATTGGGCACAGTGAGGCATGCACATGGACACCCTAGGCTTATACTCGAGTCAATACGTTTTCCTAGTTTTTTTTGTGATATAATCAGGTGCCTCGGCTTATACTTGAGTATATATGGAACATCTGTTCACTAATCAGATAACCAAACCCCCCCAATAATCGCATACGTGGAACACCAAGGGGATCAGTGGTAAAGAACCAGAAGTAATGGTGTCCAAGGATACTGGGTAAGCTTGATTGCATAGGGTGATGATGTTCAAGGATCAGTCGCAACCAGTGACAGATGCCCTGCAACCAAAGCGGATGAAAGAGTTGTGCATTGAAAATATATACATTTATGGACCGAATATATGGATACAATTCCTGTGTCCCATGGTGGTCGGGCAAATTCTACCCCAATGCAGGTCCACCTGAAAATGAAGCTTTGGCCCCAAAATGTGTGTGTGGTCCGTGGGCAACATGGCCTCCAGTTGCCCTGTACCAAGTTTGGTGCCCCTGGGCTAGGTGCAGGGAAATTTGAGGGGCCACAGCTTGGGCCCCAAACATGTCCAGAGGCTCGAGCTGTGGCCACTCAACGTTTCCAACCATTACTGCGCCATAGATTAACAAAGTGGTCCAAGCTAGCCTGAATTTAGGGCCTTGTGGTAGCCAATGCTTTTTCATGGGGACCTGTATGGGGGTAGAATTTGCCGGACCACTGCAGGGCGCAGGCATTGAGGAGAGTGAACTCTTCCTATGTAGTGATCATGCAGAAATTACCTATTTGGATGCTACTTTTTTTTGTCAATCCATGGTGTGCTGGCAAATATCTATTTTTTGATTTGAACCAATATCCGGCTGGTTGTTGCTGCATAACCAAAACTTTACAGGCATTGAGGAGCCCCGCTCTGCAAGGAACTGAAAATAGTTAAGAGTCCAGAGATTCCTGGAGTACTCAGCACTCCCTACGCTATAATACTGCCCAAGGGACACACACTCCCAAGTGGCCCATGAAAAAGTTGACCAGAACAATTCGGTCTAGGTCCTCCCCTAACGCTGTGCCAAACTTGGACCACTGTACATGTTCAGGGCCCAAGCTGTGCCCACTCTAAGCTTCCCATAATACACCAAGCTGACCAAAAACCCAGACGTGCTAGGTACAGGAAAACTTGGTACAGGGATACTAGATGCCCCCAGAGGTAGACATTAAGGCTGGGTTCACATTACTGCGAATTGGGTGAGGGTTTATCTGCATCCAATTCACATGTCAGGAGATCATGACCGGATCTCTATGTGCGTCTTTTGTTCTGTTTCAGCCCAAAATTCGGACCTGAAATGGTGAACAGGACTCACTGGATCCCCTGCTGTGCACCGCTCCAGTGTGCAGTGTGAACCCAGCCTAAGGCTACGTTTACACTGAGGAGCTTTGCAGGCGATATAGCGCTAAAAATAGCACCTGCAAGCTGCAGAAAAAAAAGTCCTGCTAGCTGCATCTTTGAGACGCTGTAGGAGCGGTGAATACACTTCTCCTAAAGCGCTCCTGCCCATTGAAATCAATGGGCAACGCCGCTGAAAAGGTGCTTTTCGGCCGCTAGTGGCGGTTAAAAGCCACAAATTAGGGTAAAACGCTGCTAGAAAAAGTGGCGCTTTACCGCCGACACCCTTAGCGCCCCAGTGTAAAGGTAGCACAGTGCTGGATAGCAAACAATACTATGGTCATAAAGGGGGTAAAAGCTTCCAGAGGTCAAAAACAAACAACAGACAACAAAACACAAAAGAAAAGGAAATAAGCAACACGACAAGCGTATGAGCAAAAATAGGCACCGACCATTTTATTGATGTTAAAACATATAAATTTATAAACTTTTGAAAACAGGAAATTTTATTTAAAAAAAAACAGGGCATAAAAAAATAAATAAATAAAAGTAAATAAATCACCTACACCAAAGCTCAGACAGCAAGACTCAACCTATACAACAATAGTCCATTTAAAAATTGAACTTCCACTTTGAAGAAAGGTGACCCCCTGACATGCTATATTTAGCATGTCAATTTGGGGGGGGGGGGGGCAGAAACCCTCTTTTTAGAGGGTTCCAGCTCCCACTTCCTCCCGGGCCGCTGCGGCAGAAGTAATCTTGCGTTTCCCCCTCCCTCTCCGTAATCATCTGGGACACGTCACAGGTCCCAGGTGATTGCTCCGCCAGTCAAGGTGCGCAGCGTGGCTCATGCATGCGCAGTGCGTGCCCGGCTGTGAAGCCACAGCCGGACGCCCACAGGGACAATTACCGGCGCCGCGGAGAGGAGGGGGGAGAGAAGAGAGATTTTGTTCCCCCGCATCGCTGGACCCTGGGACAGGCGAGTGTACGATTAAAAGTCAGCAGCTGCAGTATTTTTTTTTTTAGGCCTCTTACACACTATCAGTTTTCCTTCAGGTTTTTCTCTTCAGGTTTACCAAAACCATGTAGTGCAAGGGCCTGCCTGATTGCATACAAATTGAGACTCTTGAGGTTAGACCTCATATTAGATGGATTTGGTAAACCTGAAGAGAAAAACCTGAAGAAAAACTGATAGTGTGACAGGGCCCTTAGGCGGAACTCCCCTTTAATCACAATGTTTATCAAAAAAAGTTGGCCAACAATATCCCTAAGGCTACATTCACACAGGCGGACTCCGTCGTGACAGAGTCCGCCTGCTCAGCGGGAGATCAGTCCGCAGATCTCCGCTGAGCCGACGGATGACAAGCTCCTCTCTGCTCACTGAGCGGGGAGGGGCTTGTCGGGCACCGCTGTCCTCTATGGAGCGATCTGATGAAAACGGACATCATGTCCGTTTTCATCAGATCTTACCCGATCCGATCCGCATGGACGGATGGGGATGTGCCCCCCATACGTCTGTTTTTAGCGGATCGGATGTCAGCGGACATGTCTCCACTGACATCCGACGCTCCATAGGGATGCAAGGAGCGGCCGTTCAGGTCCGCCCGTGTGAATGAGGCCTTAGAAAGAATAGCTAGGGTTAGGAAAGAAAGGGTGGGCCAGGTCAGCTTGATTGTAAAGCCATTTCTGCTGACAGACAATAGAAGATCTGCATGGTGGCAGCCAAAACAGATGGGGGAAGCTGAAAAAAAAAAAGGAAATAATCGAAGAGTCAGAAACTGACAAATTTAGAAATACATTGTAACATACCTCTTTAGTTAACTAAAAAATTAGTGGGCCAGGGATTTAAATTGCCATTTAGCACTGGCTGTTTACATGGAGAATGCTGCGGCTCACAGCAGAAGTCGGGTGCGTCTCCATTCCCCGCTTCAGGTCAGATTTCGGCTCGAAATTTTGGCTGAATTCAGACCTGAAACTAAACTAATATTACAGGCCATGAAAAGCCGTAACCCCCTCTTATAATATTACAGGCCATGAAAATCCGTAACCCCCTCTTATAATATTACAGGCCATGAAAATCTGCATCCCCCTCTTATAATATTACAGGCCATGAAAAGCCGTAACCCCCTCTTATAATATTACAGGCCATGAAAATCTGTAACCCCCTCTTATAATATTACAGGCCATGAAAATCTGTAACCCCCCTCTTATAATATTACAGGGCCATGAAAATCCGTAACCCCCCTCTTATAATATTACAGGCCATGAAAATCTGTATGCCCCCTCTTATAATATTACAGGCCATGAAAATCTGTATCCCCCCTCTTATAATATTACAGGCCATGAAAATCTGTACCCCCTCTTATAATATTACAGGCCATGAAAATCCGTAACCCCTCTTATAATATTACAGGCCATGAAATCTGTAACCCCCTCTTATAATATTACAGGCCATGAAATTCTGTATCCCCCCTCTTATAATATTACAGGCCATGAAAATCTGTACCCCCCCTCCATATAATATTACAGGCCATGAAAATCATAGTACCCCCCCCTCTTATAATATTACAGGCCATGAAAATTCATATCACTTCTTATATTATTACAGGCCAATAAAATCTGTATCTCCCCCTCTTATAATATTACAGGCCATGAAAATCTGCATCCCCCCCTCTTATAATATTACAGGGCCATGAAAATCTGCATCTGCATCTCCCCCCCTCTTATAATATTACAGGGCCATGAAAATCTGTAGCCCCTCTTATACTCAACCCCATTACCCACCAAGAGAGCGACACCTCTGATAGATAGTCACCTCTCAACTTATGACCCCTAACCCATGACATGCAAACGAAGACCGAGACCCCCCCCCCCGTGACCTTGTACATTTCCCCCCCTGACCCCCCCGTGACATGTGGTGTAGACACTGACCCCCCTACCCGTTTTCACCTCAAACCGACATGCTGACTGTGGCCCCCCCCCCCCCCCCCCCCATGTGACATACATACTGACCCCCCCCCCCCCGACCCCTGACCCCCCCCGTTGACAGACAGACTGACCACCCCCCCCCGTGGCAAAAGAGACTGACCACCATAAAATACAGACTGACCCCCCCCCCCCCATGTGACATACAGACTGAACCCAGTCAAATACAGACTCAACCCCATGAAATACTGACTGACCCCCCCTTGACATACAGACTCACCCCCCCCCTTAATATACAGACTGATCCCCCTGTGGAAAATGAATACAGACTGACCCCCCCCCCCCCCCAGACTGACCCCGTAAAATACTGACTGACCCCCCCCCACCCCACTGACCCCTGAACCCCACTGACCCCCCCAACTGACTACTGCCCCTGACTGACCCCCACCCAACTGATACAGACTGACCCCTCCCCCCGTGGCATACAGACTGACCCCCCACCCCCCCGTGAATACTGACTGCCCCTCCCCCAGACTGACCCCGTTAAATACAGACTACACCCCCCCAGACTGACCCCCGTGAACTACAGACTGCCCTCCCCGAAATACAGACTGCCCCCCATTCCAGACTGACCCCTGTGAAATACAGACTGCCCCCCCAGACTGACCCCTGTGAAATACTGACTGACCCCCCCCACCCCCCAAAGCCCCCCCATGGCATACAGACTGACCACCCCCCCGTGAAATACAGACTGCCCCCCACCCAGACTGACCCCCGTGAAATACTGCCTGCCCCTCCCCCAACTGACCCTGTGAAATACAGACTGCCCCCATGAAATACAAACTGACTGACCTCCCCCCCTGACCCCTGTGAAATACTGACTGACCCTACTACCTGAAATACAGACTGACCCCCCCCCCCTGTGTGAAATACAAACTGCCCCACCGGACTAACCTCCGTAAAATACAGACTGACCCCCTTGAAATACCTGACCCCCCCCCCCCCCGACTGACCCCTGTGAAATATTGACTGACCCCCCCCCTGAAATACAGACTGACCCCTCCCCGTGAAATACTGACTGGCCCCCCCCCAGACTGACCCCCGTGAAATACTGACTGGCCCCCCCAGACTGACCCCCGTGAAATACAGACTGCCCCCCCAGACTGACCCCCGTGAAATACAGACTGACCCCCCCCCCAGACTGACCCCCGTGAAATACTGACTGAACCCTCCCCCCCAGTGACCCCTGTGAAATTCTGACTGACCCCTCCAGACTGACCCCCGTGAAATACTGACTGCCCCCCCAGACTGACCCCCATGAAATACTGACTGCCCCCCAGACTGACCCCCGTGAAATACAGACTGCCCCCCCCCCCCAGACTGACCCCCGTGAAACACTGACTGAACCCTCCCCCCACTGACCCCTGTGAAATTCTGACTGACCCCCCCCTGAAATACAGACTGACCCCTCCCCCGTGGCACACAGACTGACCCCCTGTGAAATACAGACTGCCCCCCCCAGGCTGACCTCCGTGAAATACTGACTGGCCCCCCCAGACTGACCCTTGTGAAATACAGACTGCCCCCCCCCAGACTGACCCCTGTGAAATACAGACTGACCCCCCCCAGACTGACCCCCGTGAAATACTGACTGAACCCTCCCCCCCACTGACCCCTGTGAAATTCTGACTGACCCCTCCAGACTGACCCCCGTGAAATACTGACTGCCCCCCCAGACTGACCCCCATGAAATACTGACTGCCCCCCAGACTGACCCCCTGTGAAATACAGACTGCCCCCCCCCAGACTGACCCCCGTGAAACACTGACTGAACACTCCCCCCACTGACCCCTGTGAAATTCTGACTGACCCCCCCTGAAATACAGACTGACCCCTCCCCCGTGGCACACAGACTGACCCCCTGTGAAATACAGACTGCCCCCCCCAGGCTGACCTCCGTGAAATACTGACTGCCCCCCAGACTGACCCCCGTGAAATACTGACTGCCCCCCCCCACTGACCCCTGTGAAATTCTGACTGACCCCCCCTCCCCTCAAATACAGACTGTCCCCCCCAGACTGACCACCGTGAAATACTGACTGCCTACCCCCCCCCCCCCGACTGACCCCCGAGACATATAGACTGAACCCCCCCGTACGTAGCCTATACAAGCCTGTGTCCCACGCGGTCATCCAGATGCAGTGTTTTACGGCAGTAGCTCTCGGCGCTTGAAGGGTTAAGATGACTACAGTGTGTTCCTCGGGAGTAGCTCTCGGCGCGTGCAGAGTTAATCTGACTCCGCTGTGTTGTCCTGCAGCAGCTCTGCGCTCCATTTGAATGGACTGTAATCGGCACATGCGCAGTTGCTGCCAGGGATACCATTTTTCACGGGATACCAATTCTACTGCTACACCGTTCGTGAATTGGGAAAAATCCCTCATTTGCATAATTGCAAACTATGCGCTGACGATACTCTGGCATGGGAAAGTTAAGCCGGTCGGAAATGGCCCGTTTTCTGGCGCATCTAGGTTGGTGGGTACGGCCGCGGAGATACAATGGCGCATCTTCACAGTTACGCGGCGCATATCGAAATACTCCATCCGTCCGGTGCAAAGTTATTTCTACAAATAGCTGCTTTATCTTTACTCCAGACGGCCACAGGTCAGCAGGAGAGCAGCTACAGCAGCAGCGTTACCGACGAAACTAGCAAGCTGAACAACCACACGTGCAAGGACACACCTCTGTGTGCCAACATGCCAGGGGCAGTCGCGGTCCTAGCACTAGTTACTGGGTCCCCTGGAACGAAGGAGGCGGGCACGTGAGAGGATATACCGCACGCGCATGAGCCTCTTTGGCATTGGGGATGAGGAGGTGTATCGCCTCTGCAATCAGCCCTGATGCAATACTTGAACTAACCACAACCCTGCAGGGTGACATCACCAGCAAGACACACCATTCACAAGCAGTGCAGCCACTGGTGAAGGTACTGGCACTTCATTTTCTTGCAAGTGGATCATTCCAGCGTACAAGTGGAGTGGTGGCTGGGATGTCACAGTCTCCCAGCTACCCAGTCTGCTGATGGAAGAGCAGTCAGGAGGGTCCTCGCCGTTGGCATCTTTGGACACTAAACCAAAACATTGATCACACGGACAATGCACGCATGCACACCACTGATGTCCCTAGATCACACACACCACATCCACATCACATTGGATTAGCCCAAGTCCAGCATGTAGGACTTGGGAGCAGCAACGCCAGCGTCAAGGCCCCAATGATGTCGCTGTCCATTCATACACCTTTCACACGTCATTCATACACCACGGCCGAGGGTGACACCCCTTACTGGCAGGAGTGCCACCCCCTCACCATTCACACTGTCCCCTGCACTCCTGACCGTGTGCAGTTAGAAATAAAATAAATATCTCATAACATGATTAAAAAAATAAAATATAAACTCATAACCTGAGCAAGAAAAAAAAAAGAAAAATTAACCCAAAAAAAAACCCTCATCTGGGATGCTCTTTGTGGGCACTCTCGGGCTCCTCAGCTGCCTGGAGGGAGTGGGTGGGGGTGGGGGGGCATCTGGAGGAGGCTGATCCCCGGGTGGGCCACTCCTGGCAGCTGTTGGCTGCATGCCCTCCAAGGCCACGGCATGGGTCCGAATGGTGGCCACCTTGCCACGGACCTTGCGCCGCAGGTCATTAATTTTCTTCTGGATATCACCAGCAGTCCGGGTGGAGTACCCCAACACATTCACCCTGCCAGCAATGGTGTCCAGGATGGCCTGCTTCCTCTCCCGGCTGGTCTTTTGACTTTTCTTTCCGTGGAGAAAGTCATTATAAGTCTCCATAGCGGAGATTACCACAGAGACCTCCTGGGCATTGAAATTCAAGTTTCTCCTCTCTTTGGGGGTAGCGGGAGCAGCCATCCTGGGCAAAAGTAACTTCCCTGGGGTGGGGGGAAACGGAAATACTTTTGCGCCGGAATGGCGCTTTTATACACGCAACGGAACACATTGCGCTGACGTTTCCCGTGAAGTGGTGCCGACGGAAGTTGTGAGCATGCGCACAGGGGGCCGAGTGAAGCCTCACTCACTGCGAAGCCTCTGCGCTAGGCTCCGCCCATACATATGATCACACCCACTTCCACTTGCGTCGGGTTGCGCCAACGCATCTTCGTTACTCCGTCGCAAAGTAACGGCATGTTAACGGCATGCGCTTGGTTGAATACTGTACTTCACTCGCTGCGCTACGCTGGCGAAAAGATGCACGCATCTACCTGAATCTGGCCAATAGTGAGATTACAGAGAGATAGCTAGAGAGAGATACAGGGAGTGAGATACAGAGAGAATCATTGATATTCCTCTTTCAGGCCTCTAATCTTTTTGATACATCTATTCCTTTTTTTCAATCTCATAGGCCGCAATCAAGCTGCAGCAGTGGAGCTGACCAACACCACACAGTGCCACAGTACCCTCGCCGGATGTGCAGGAAGTGCAAAATGCCACCACATCAGGTCAGTGTCATACAGCACAGCTTCAGGTATACATCATTTTAATACATGTTTTGTTTCTAAATTTCAGGTGTACGAGCTGGGTGCTAATTGGGGAGATAATGGAATAAATAGAGGACACAAACCTCGCCCTCGAGAGGATCATAAAGAACAACAAAAAGGTGGACCAAAACCTGAAAAATCTTGTTGACAAAAATAAAACAATAGGGGCCAGATTCTCAAAAGAGATTACGCCAGCGTTTCGTAGGAAACACCGTCGAATGGGTATCTATGCGTGTGATTCCTAGAATCATTTACGCATAGATACAGTGAAGATCCGACAGATGTAAAAACAGTTATACCGTCGGATCGGAGATGTAATGACATCGCTGAGCCTAATCCGACGATTCCCGAACGTTTTTACGCCGCCCTGTCGTAGTTTACGTCGTTTCCGTGCTATATGAGGGGTAACCTTACGAAGTTCCGTCGTATGCCATGTTAAGTATGGTCAGGGTCGTCTTTTTCCGTCGGTTACGTTGTTGTTTTACTAATTCGTTAGCGAATAGGGATTTACGTAAATGACGCTCACGTCGGTTTCATTCACTTTTTCCGACATGCGCACTGGGCAATTTTTGAGGCCGGCGCATGCGCAGTTTAATCGACGCGGGGGCGTGCTTAATTTAAATACATGCCGCCCCTTTGAATTACGCGGGGATACACAGAGCCATTTACACTACGCCGCCGCAATTTACGGAGCAAGTGCTTCGGGAATACGGCACTTGCTCTGTTAAATTGCGGCTTTGTTGTTGCTTTTCTATGCACGCAAGAATATTGCTATGCACTGGAAAAAACCCACACCCCCTTCTCTGGTGCAGTGGAGGCGACTGGTGAACGCCAGCCTTCCCCTGTACAGAGACACAACACATTAATCATGGCTGTCCACTGAAATATGACAGGGTTTGGCGTGTGTGGCTGGCGGAGTCTGGAACTGCAGGTTGAATACATGCTTGAGTTAGTAGATGATGAGTCCTTGTTGAGCGGTCCGCACCCTGTGGTTGTTATAGTAAGGAGAGTTGATACACCCGCATCCTTCGTTAATGCACAATTGCTGCAGATGTTTATTGAATCTGATGTGAAATACCTTAATAAAAAATACTTAAAAAAAAAATAAAAAATTGCGGCGGCGCCAGCGGCAATTCTACGGGAATCTGGCCCTAGAGATGTAGACAATTATTTAAATATAGGTCTTAAAATAAAAAATAAAAAAATTATATTATATATTTTGATATTTAAAAAAAAATTTTAAATCACACATGAAAGTGTGATACAATAAATATTTTTGGATACTCAACAATGTCTGGCTTCACAGATACTTTAATTGGAGCACAATAAAGAGGCAAAGTATTGGGCCTTATGCACAACACAACACTGCAACAACTCACAAATACTGTAATTGGAGCGCAACAAAGAGGCACGTTCAAAGTATTGCATCAAACATTGTTATTAGGCGCCCCTGTTAAACAGGGGCACAAAACTTGGGGCTTAAGCACAACACAACACTGCAACCCCTCACAAATACTGTAATTGGAGCGCAACAAAGAGGCACGTGCAAAGTATTGCACCAAACATTGTTAAACAGGGGCATAACAATTTGGTCTTAGGCACTTACTAGCTATCAGCAAGAAAAGTGAGAAGGAGAAGTAACCTCATCAGCAGCATAACAGGACAGTCACGCAGTCTCAAAGGGATCTGACATTTCAACAAAAAAATATTATTCAGTAACAGCATCAGGTGCTTGGTAGCTGGTGTTGATCCAAGACTGATTCATTTTGATGAAGGTCAGTGGATCAACAGAGTCGGTGGAGAGCCCTGTGATCGGTCACAAAGCCTCCAGCAGCACTGAATGTGCGTACTGAAAGAACACTGGATCAATTGCGTAATGTGCAAGCTCTGGCCAGTGATCCATCCTCAAGACCCAGTAAGCCAGAGGATTTTCGGTGGGGAAGGTAACCTTACGAAGTTCCGTCGTATGCCATGTTAAGTATGGCGTCGAGTCAGCGTCGTACGTGCTATCAAGTAGAGGGATCATTACTGGCTGGCAACTCTCCTTGATCCTTACGCAGGGCTTTGCAGGATCAGCGTAGGTTTGCAGAGGCATTCGGGGCACAGTCCTCTTGGGCAGCCACCTCATCCCAGCCACGTAAAAGTCCACGTGTTCATTGGGACTGTAAATGATCCCTTCAAGACTGCTGCTGATGCTGAGTGCAAGGCTCCATGCTGCTCCTCCGTCCATTATTCCTCTGTAGGCAGAGGAATAGTCAAAAAGAGGGACAGTCTCACTGTCACTGCTCACTATCCTCGTGGCCTCCTCAAATGGTGACAGGACAGTGCATGATCAAGGCCCACTGGTGTGGTGAAAAAAACAAGCTCCCCTGACCCAGTCCTGCTGCCATATTGGCTCAGATACTCATTGATGGCCCTCTGCTACGTGTGCAGCCGCTGAAGCATGGCCAACGTAGAGTTCCATCTGGTGGGTATGTCACAGATTAGGCGGTTCTTGGGCAGGTTGGATGCCCTTTGGATGCACCTTACCACTGACCAGCGAATAATCTATGAGGCATAATGAGTCTTTTGAACGGTTATTCTTTTTCCAGAAGTTTTGGGAAAACGTGTAAAAGAAATGAAAACGCTTTTTTTTTACACAAAGTTGTCCATTTATAAGATATTTCCAACACATAGCAAATGCATAGCAAAAATGACACCAAAAAAAAAAATTCTGCTACTCGTTCTGATTATGGGGATACCACAAGTGTGAGACTTTTACACAGCTTGGCCAATACAGATGCCCAACATCCAAGTAGCACCATCAGGCGTTTTAGGATTACATACATAATTTCCTGGCAACCTATCATTTTTGAAGGCTCTCCATATTTCTAACACATAGCATGTACATACCAAGAATTACAATCCAAATTTATATTCTATTGTGGAAAGGGTAAAAAAAAGTATTACCTGTGCTTTTAGTAGTGTCCACAGAAGAGAGTACAGGCAGCAGTCAGGGATGTGCTTAGCGACAGAACTATCTCCAGGCAGCATATTTGAATAGTCCAGGTAGCAGTGGTGTGGCTCGTTAATGCCGCAGGCTGAGGGCTGCAATTGTGCACAGGGGTAGAGGCTTTGACCCACCCAAATCTCTATGAAGCTTCCGGACTCTCCAGACACTAATGCGGAAATTACACAACCCGGAGAAAACAAAAAAAAAATGTTTTCTCCATCCGGAAAAACTATTCTGGAGCCCCTCACATATGTCCAAGTGGTAGGCAAAAAGCATAGTCCATAAAACAGACCAGGGTCAGTTCACGTGGAAGCAGTCCAAACTGTAGGCAGAGGAATAGTCAAAAAACAGGCCAGGGTCAGTTTACATGGAAGCAGTCCAAGCGGTAGGCAAAAGCATAGTCCATAAAACAAGGCCAGGGTCAATTTAGGATAGATCATTGATGTTAGGTGAAAGGCAAAGGTGGTGTCAGTTGCATGAACAGATTATTGGTGTCAGTGGAAGGAATAGTTCTTATAATTGGTGTCATTGCAAAGAAACCCAATATTGGAGTTAGTATGAGGAATTCATCATTGGTGAAAGTGAAATGAATTTTGAATCATCAATAGTTTCCTATTATTTAGTGTCAATGAAAGGAATAATTGGAGTAGGTGGATCGAATAGTGAAGCAATATTGTTGCCAGTGGAAATAGTAAAATCCTATTGATTGGTGTCGGAGGAAAGAATAGTGAAAAGTTTAAACCGGATTTCATCGGTTTAGCATTATTTTTAATGTTTATATTGCAGGGCTTATTTTTTTTTGTAGATAATTGCGATACCATATTTAAAACAACATTTTGTAATAGCAATGAGTTGGAATAAATTGTAAGCATAAATTATGTGTATATTATTACACCTTATTATATACCTTACTTGTAGTAATTTCATTGTTCTAAAATATAGCAGAAAGACATATTGCATTCTGATGATTATAGTATCACAAATTAATATTGAAGAACGTTCATCTGCTTACCCTTTACTTTACTGTGTACACGTTGTAACCTTTTTACTGCTTTTTCACACATTGTTTATCTTACATCATTGCTAATGTATAATTTGGTTAATGCAACGAACCTACAACCATTTACCTGATATGTTTTAAGATACTGAAATCAACCATCCTATTTTAAACCGTATCACAATCTTCTTTTTTTTTTCTTCTTCACAGTATGTTTTTTATTTTCTATTGCACATTACAAAAACATTCCATTTTTACATATAATCTCCTTCCCCATTCTATCCCCCGTGTTGAACCAAAGTGCCTAAAAGGGGGAAAATAACTTAGTGAAATTTTACCTATATTTTAATCCCCGTGTATGTGGACCTGTTCATGTATAAAAAATTGAGTTGCCAGTAAATAAATCAATTGAAAATAAAGGGAGAGAGAAAATTACAAAAAAGGGGGGAGGGGGGTCCCCCGTGCATATATACATTAACCTGGGGGGGAGATCCACTTGGTGATATCATGCATATTATTGCCTCTAGTTTAAAAATTGGGTCCTGCGACCAGATAATAAGACTGATGAGAATTAAAAGGTATGTAACACCATGAGAAAGGTAGCTCAGATGAAAATATTATTTCTCATTTTGTTTACATATTGTAATTTTGGACTATTTTTCCTTTCTTGGTTTTCACTTTTATGAGTATATCCATTATCATTCCAAATTTGGTTTCGCTGCACTGCTTTCTTTATTGTATTTACAGCTTAAACGTGAAAATGCAAGCAATCCTACACATTGATAGAGCCGCACAAGAAATAATTGAGCAGATTAACCAGATTCATTCATTCATTCAAATAGACAGTGGTGATAATGTGGATAATACCTTAGTGAGTGATCTTGCAAATTGCATGCTTAAAGTTCAAAAATACAGAACCTACAGCTGCAAGAAGAGCATCTTATATATTGCAAGAATTTCCAGTTGTTATGCTAATCGAGTTTGCTCTGGCCAGAAATAGTCAATCTGTTATGTACGTCCCAGTACTGAAAATTTTGCAAGCCTTGTTAAACAATAAAGATATTTTGGAGAAGTGCTGTGTGCAGAGATTCCTATTCATGAAAGAAGGATACCGTTCGTTCATAGCTGGGTCTCATTTCATGCAAAATGTTCAATTAAACATGACTTTGAAGTGGCAAATCTGGGGACATCCAAGAAAAAACATAAGTGCCGTATATTGGGTACTTGCTAAATATCGATCAGCTCTTCACTCAATTCAACTTGCACTATTGAACTATTGAAAGTACATGGCTATACAGAATTATATACAGAATTATTTATCCTCTAATTCAAGATCTTGCTACTTTTGAGAACCATGGTGTTTATAATAATAGAACAATTATCAAAGAGTGTTAAAGGCACTGTCTGTAGCAGCAGACAACTTTTGGGCAGGATTTCAGGAAAGTTTTGCAGGGGGTAATTGTTGCCAATTTTGTATGTCTACACGAGTTGACTTGCAAAATAACGAGATGAGGTCAGGTCTGCACCTGCCAAGGAAAATCATGATCCATTTTCTTTTTCAGGTCTTTTAGTTCCGGTTCTGTTCCCTGTATGGCCCTTGCTTAGCTTAGCTGCTGAGGTGTGAGCGGTGTTGTGAGGGGTGCTCTAAGATGTGTGAATGCTGCTGTTGTGTTATGGGAAGTACTATGGAGGTCTACGAGGTGCTTGCAGATGGTAGTACTACGTATTTCAACATATAAAAAGAAAAATGTCATCTTATGGGAAGCATGTAGTATAAAACACCTGCCAAAAATGTCTATTTCTGAGAGGAGCGTATCGCTATGAGGACTCCAGCATTTTTCTTAGGGAAGTGTGGGATTTTTTTATGAGAACAAGATGGTGGTGAGGTAGGTTTCTTTAATATTGAATATTGTCAATACAATGATAGGTACAGAACATTTTTTTAAACTTTTTTTTATTGATCTCATAAAGCAGCCGTTACAATTGAACACATGCGTATAACAATTGTACAAACGTTACATTAGTCAATATTAGTTAACAGAATAAAATAAATTACTAAATAGATTCAAAATCAATATGAGAATGTATGGTTTTGGTTTTGATACAAGCACTAAAGATATCTGAATTTGTAAATCTCTTAAACAGGATTACAAGTAAAATTACAGCCTTCTGCAGGATTCCTTTATCAGGATTACCTTAACCAGGTAGTCACATAGACATAATCATTAAAATTGGGAACACCTAGAGATGTGTCACATCAAAATGCACTGCTTTCCCCTCTTGACAACTAAATGACAATTAACACAACCTATTTTGATCAATGTTCAAACTTGGTTACATTCTGTTGTAGCACCCTATAGTGTAGGTATAGTAAATCCTGACTCATGCTGTACATTCGTGAGTCTATAATTTGGTCAGGGTCATTGGAGTTCAGTGCTGGAACACTCATCTTGGCAGTTCTCTGGTTCCTGCCCCTGATGTCTCGAAGGTTGGGAGAACCTTCTAGAAATAGAGGGCGGCAAGGTTTAGGAAGAGCTGCCATACATATTTATGAGGTCTCAGCCAATCCCAAGTGGTGAGATGGCAGGAGTAGGTGGATCGTTTTGGTGGCAAGCGACGGGATCCAACCTTACAGCCGATAAGCGCAATTCGTGCAATGTGAACTACCGATGTAAATGGAGACGGATTATTCTAGGCTAAAGCGGCAGACATTAAAGGAACTGCTAGAAGCCAGGGGTAAGGTAGCCAGCAACAAATCCAAAGCTGTACTAACTGCCGAGCTGATGGAGGGAGACAGAGCCCGCAGCGCTACACCACCAGCAGCCATGGAAGAAACCCTCTACCAGAGAGAAATGAGGACCAGGCTGGAATTTTTGCCACAGCCTATATCAGATGCCATGCTGCATATGGTAATGGCGAATGTGCAGGAGTACGTGATGGCACACAGTCCGCAGTATACACAGTCTCGAGCAGAATCCACTACTGGGTCACTCTACAACCAGGTAAAACCCAAAATTCCCTATCATGCCTTTAAAATGTTTTGCGAGGAGAAGGATGAGATTGATGGGTATTTACAGGATTTTGAGAGACTGTGTGATTTACATGACTTGGAACGGACAGTATGGGTCCCATTGCTAGCAGGCAAGCTGGCAGGTCGGGCAGCAGAAGCATATCGCGCTGTACCCAGTGAGGACAGCAAGGATTATGATAAAGTGAAGCGAGCGATATTAGAGAGATACGCCATTACTCCAGAGGCATACCGGCGCAAGTTTAGAAACCTGCGCAAACCAGAGAAGGATTCACATGCTGAATGGGCACACAAGCTGGACCAAGCTTCCCAAGGGTGGATACAAGCCAGCCAAGCCACTACTATGGAGGAATTGAGACAGTTAATGCTGTTGGAGCAATTCTTCAATGGTTTGTCCCCAGAGGCACAAGAATGGGTGCGAGACAGGAAACCTCTCACCCTAACCGAAGCGGCTCGATTAGCGGATCAGCATTTTGATGCGAGGAGACATCATGGGCCTCTAACCAAGAGTTATCCTCGACCCACGGGACCAACTAGTACTCTACCAACCCCCGCTCTCACAGCCTCCCCTTTTCGTCCATCCCAAAGGACTTTACCACCACCCTCTAGATATAACAGACGTGCCAACATCCAATGCCACACCTGCAAACAGTGGGGACATATGGCACGCGAGTGCACCCAAAACCGGGGCAGACCTGCCTGGAACCAAGGCCGACCGAACCCGGCACCAAGGGCTGCTGCCCATCATTATCAACGGGAGCTGGCCACTCAAGAGATGTTGAGCATTCCAGCGGAAGAACCCCTGGGAATCTTGCATGAGGTGATGACAGTCCGAGCCACGGATAACCGGCAGCATCATCGACAGCTGGTGACCTTGGAGGGAAAAGAAGTCCAGGGGCTTCGGGATTCAGGAGCTACTTTAACCTTGATAGCACCCCATTTGGTCCCTGACTCGGCACACACTGGTGGATCCGTGGCAGTACGAGTGGCAGGGGGAGCAGTGTACCGACTACCCACTGCCAAAGTACATTTGGATTGGGGTGTGGGAGGGGGGACGGTAGAAGTGGGCCTCATGCAAAATTTACCAGCAGATGTTATGCTGGGAAATGACTTGGGTCAGATGACCTCTGTTTTTGTACCCCAGGCCCCATACCAGGAAGCCCATCCAGTGACCACACGGCAACAGGCTCGCACCACGGTTCCACCGACACACTCTAAGGCTCCGACGCTTCAATGTTTGGATTGGGAGCAGTGCTGAGCCAAGTGGGAGCCGATGGCGGAGAACACCCCGTAGCTTACCCGAGTCGAAAGTTATTGCCACGAGAAGTAAGCTACGCCACTATTGAGAAGGAATGCCTGGCCGTGGTGTGGGCCCTCAAAAAGTTGCAGCTGTATTTGTATGGACAACCTTTTTCGCTACTCACAGATCACAACTCGTTGGTGTGGCTAAACCGTGTGGCGGGAGACAATGCCCGGCTGCTCCGCTGGAGTTTGGCGCTGCAGCCGTTTGACTTTACAATCCACTACCAAAACGGTAACGCCGACTGGTTATCTAGACAAACTGAACTTGAAAAGTGATCTGTGAGTACTTCCCCGGACATCCCCAAGCCGATCCGTTGGGATCAGACTGTGTATGCCGGCTTGGTTCTGGGGGAGCATTGTGGCAAACCTAGCCACTTCTGGAACGCTGGACGTTACATGTCAAAAGGTTGTCTGTATTATATGCTATGTATTCTGCTGGGTCTTATGTGGGCATAGTAATTCATATGCTGGCAGCCGTAAGCCACTAGCATTCAGTACTTAGTTTTATGTTGCCCAATCAGTGTTCGGCAGTTTTAAACCGAACTCCCACAACACATAACCCCAGACCCCAGCTATCAACCGACTTTTCCCTTGTGCAGCAATGCCTGATGGGAGAATTATCCAAACTGTTAAGTTCCCCATCTGGTCCTCCCTGTATTACCCCTGTTAAATCTATTTGGCTGTTTGGAAACCCCTTGCATGGGGAATTCTATAAATATGGAAGCCTGTGAATAAAAAGTCAGTTGACTCTCAGAGCTGTGAGTCGTCTGGTTACTGAGGGAGATTTGGGACATTGCCTTACTTGTCAATGCTGACTGTGGATTTACCCTGGTTACCAGCGGAGATCGTGGAGTTTAATATTGCTCTCCGCTACATTTGGCACCAAATGATAACCTCACAGATAGACATTGGGCTAGAGAAAGCAGAAGGAAAGGTTATACTGCACACTGTTTCACTCCACATGTGTTATTTATTGGGACTGGAGCTGGACTCCCTCTCAGTGGTTGCATGAACCTTGTGGCGTCTCACCAACCTCACGTTTGTCCTGTAGCATCTTGTTGGATATTTTACGCCCTTCCCTGGTATTGGGTTTTCCTTTCCTTGCTGATTTTGGTCATGTGTGTTTCTGTGACAAACTGCGCAAAGAAGAGGTAGCTTGAAAAACGAGTATCAACACATAAAAGCCTTGCATTGAAATACATGCTCGGGGACAGTTTGACTTAGCTTGCCTGGGCCAATTGGATTCTGTCTAGGCCAATTCCAGGTCTTAGTGCATCCTTCTTATCCTCTGCATTGGGAGGTCATGGCCTTCCTGTTGCTCAGAAACAGCCGGTAAACCTGACAACCATCAATTTAGTTTCATCACCACTGCCGAGTTACATCCCATCAATAATAATAATGATAACAGCATCATCAACATCATCATCAATGTCACTCTGTAGTCGGGGCGTGTTTTGACAGACCTGTGGTCTGTCTAATGTAGTAATTTCTTATGCTGACATTGTGAAACAGCTTCACTCTGTGCAACTGGGATGTGCTGTGCGATCTTGGTAGAGTATTGACCTTTGGCAAGTGTGATGATCTTGGCAAATGGCAGTATTTTCGCCAAAAGTTCTTATTGGTTAGGCGAAAACTGCTTCAGTGTGACGCTTCATTTTCCTGTAATTCATGCAATGTTGCAAGTGACGTTTTCTGAAAGCAGGATCATTATGGTATTTCCTAGGGATGTATTGCTTTTGCTTCAAGGTAAAATCGACATTTTTGTTGCATATCTTCTGGTGATGTATTTCTTCTGCTTCAAGTTAAAATCGGCATCAGTCGCATATTTGCTGGTTGTGTAATTGCTTCTGCTGTAAAATCAGCTTCTGCTCTATATCGGTTGGTGATCCTCTAATGGTGACAGACATCTTTGTAGCCACTTCCGGGTTCGAAACCCCGCAGGGAATCCAGCCTGGCAAGTCACCCGCTGTCTCCTGGGAAAACACAGGTAAGTGTCAAGCAGCTGCCGTATTTGTAGCTGGCTTGAAAAAAAAATAGGCGGAACCTCCGCTTTAAGGTGTGGCAATGGACTTGGTAACTTAATTTTGTTCTATCATCTATCTATGTCTTCTCCCCCAGCAACTCCAATTTATGTTGATAAACTTAAAAATGTGGTCTTGTCAGTGATTTAGAAAAGAGTGTCTTTGTGTGTTTTAATGGCAAATTTAAAAGGCTGTGTAAAATGAAGGTCAATGGGAGAAATGTTGGAACTCTTCTCTTTTAGAAGTTCCAGCAACGAAAAGTAAAATGCATCACTGATCACACTTTCAGAGAAAGCAAACACAAATACCTACGATTTGATATATAAATTGTGTATGACAAGTAGATCTTGTGGGCGTGAGAGCAATTTGTTCCCCCTTCACTCCACTCCCTGAAAGAAAGCCTATGGAGGGGGTGAGCAGGACGCCCACTAACACACAGCTCTTTTCTTTATCTGCAAATTAGAGTGTCCATTTCGCCCCTCCCCCTCAAGAGGTTTCCCCCCCCCCCAGGTGAGTGAGGAGGAATATTGCACTGAGGTAAAGAAAGCAATTTAGGGAAATAATTACCATTAATTCACAATCCAAATGAGTTACTGAACCCTTCAAGCAAACGTTAATAAATCCACAATGCGATCGATACAGCGACACAGCCCTTGCATCGATATGAAATTTATGTTGATTAACTTAAAAATGTGGCCATGTCAGCGATTTAAAAAAGAGTGCCATTGTGCGTTTTAGTGGCAAAAATTAAATGCCGTTTTAGAATGAAAGACTCTTGTCCTTTAGAATAATGTGGGCGTGAGAGCAATTTGTTCCCCCTTTTTTTTATAGATAATCCGATTTTTTTCAATACTCACACTCTAAAACATCAAATGACACGCTCTGAATGTATGCCGAAGTTACGCTGAGCCAAAAAACGTAAGGAATAATAATAATAAGAACTAGAAAATGCATTTCCTGAGGAAATTGCGAAGGAATGCTGAATAACTGAATTGCTAAGCCAGCACAAATGCCATTCACCACTACACTATCTTTAGGACCTTCAAGCAGTGTTCCTTCAGTACTAATAAAGTCATTAAATCATTAAAGGTACAATAATTTTCCCTAAATAGCTTCCTTTTACCTTTGTGCAGTCCTCATCCTTTGATTTTGCTTTTAAATGTCCTTATTTCTTCTGAGAAACCCTCACTTCCTGTTCTTCTGTCAGTAACTCCACACAGTAATGCAAGGCTATTTCCCTGGTGTGGAGAAAGCCTCTTGAGGGGGGAGGAAGTGAGCAGGACGCCCACTAACACAGCTCATTTCTCTTATCTGCAAGTAGAGAGTACCCTGGTCGCCCCTCCCCCTCAAGAGGCTTCACCCCCCCCCCCAGGTGTGTTGAGGGGGAATATTGCACTGAGAAAGAATTACCATTACAAACGCCTTTTAATTCACACACCAAATGAGATACCGAACCCTTCAAACAAACCTTAATAAATCCACAACCGTATATGCGATCGATACAGCGACTTCACCGTTTTAAAGACAAGACCCTTGTACCCTCGATATGAAATTTATGTTGATAAATTAAAAAAAAATGTGGCCATGTCAACGATTTAGAAAAGAGTGTCTTTGTGTGTCTTACTAACAAATTTTATAAGCGCCTTAATAAATCCACAACCGTACATGTGATCAGTATCGATCGGTACATTGTAGATCTTCAGAATTAAGTAGGAATGAGAGAGCAGTGGAGGAGTCAAGGAGTGGGTCTATAATTTTGATTGAAATGATTAGGGGGTGCTCTCGGAAAGGTGTTATTTTCCCCATGACGGTTTTAAAGAATTGGCCTTTGCAAATAAACATTTAAACATATAAAATGACAATTGTCATCTTATGGTTTGATAACCATTGATATGGAGGCATGTGCATACCTGCCAAAAATGTATATTTCTGAGTGGATCAGTTAAAATGCTACAGTTAGAGGACTCCAGCATTTGTCTTAGGGGAGTTAGCAAAAAAGCAATGTGGGAATTTCTTATGAGAACAAGATGTGTTTTTAAGAGAGGACAGGTGGGTTTCTTGCACGCACATGAGATCTGCGTGTAAGTGGCGTTTAAAGGGGGAGTTGAGCCCTTTGACATGCCGGGAGCCAATGGTAAGAGCCATAATAAGTATGTGTAAAACAACGCTTTGGAGTGCGAAAAGGGGAGAACACCTGCTACTTCAAACACCAAACTACTTTTTAATATTGAACACTAGTACATATTAATTGTCAATACAAACAATTGTACAGAACATTTTTTTTAAACGTTTTTTTATTGATCTTATAAATCAGAGTATGAGAAAGTAATGAATGCGGACGCAGCTGCTACTATGAACACATACGTATGATTGAACAATCGTCAAGTTAAATTCCGATAGTAAATATTAGTTAACAGAATAAAATAAATTAACTAAATAGATTCAAAATCAATATGAGAATGTATCCGTTTAGTTACAAAATATCCGTTTGGTTGAATATCTGGTGATATCTGAATTGGTATACTTCTTCTACATAACATTAACAGGATTACAGTAAAAATACAGCCTTTAGAGCCCCGGAAATTCCAGGCCCCCCAAATAACATTAAGAAAGACAGAGAGCCGGTCCTCTCTGGGTAACCTCCTGAACCAGTATTTTAAAAGGACCAGACTCCGAAAATCATCATTGAAATCTCCACAGAGTATCATAGGTTGGCAATCCATTATTTCCAAAGAATCCAAAGAGGCCCAGCAGGTTAGTAAGGCCAACACTGTAATCCGGTGGTCTGTAAACACCAGCGATCAAAGCTTTATACAGGAGACTCCAGTTTGACAACAAAGAACTGCTTTTCAACAGCCTTGAAATGGTTTCTGACATAGAAGAAAAGGCCTGAGAGATGAGTTTCATCTTTCAAGTGTGAGATTTGATATCTTGGTAATCCTTCCGTGTTGTGATGGATAATGTTAATGTTTGCTGTTTGTCTGTTGTCTGTAGAAACTTTAAGAGGGACATAATGCTTTCCAGTGATGCATTCTTCATTGAGTCAAGGGAGGCTGTGATTTCAGGATCAGCAAAGATCCTCTCATCAAATTCGGTCCTGGGTAGTGCTTGTAGTGTAGTCTACTCAGACTCCATTCCCGGTTGGAAGACCTGTTTCAATTAGACGACTGTCGACTGTATCCCCTGACACTTATATGAATCGTAAATGCAAAAGCCAAATTCAGGGGGACCTGCCTGCGAACAACTCATTTCTGTTTTCCTCTACCCTATCTTATGTACACCACGTTGTCAGCATCACAAGACGACTTGTTACGGTATCTCTGTCCTGCATTTGGATTGTCCGGCACAAGCCCAAGCTTGTTGTGGAGTTATGAACAACTGTTCACCCAGCAGTCCTTGACATCACGCTTCTAATGAATCACGCTTGAGGAGGTCAATGTATGAGTTGTACACACTGTGCCAGTAGCTGTCACGTCTTCAAGCTGTTCTTTTGGGCCATACTGGTTTCAGTTTGTTTTTGGCTTCTTGTGGTTTCATTGCGCAATCTCCTTGTTCTTCTACGATCGGGTAAGTTATCTTTGTTTTTCTAAAAGGTGGCTATGGAAATCCAAATCTGCATATTCTTGTTACCTTTCTTGCTCGATTTTAAATGATAAATAATACACAATTTATATATCAAATTATAGGTATTTTTGTCTGCTTTCAGTCAATGTGATCACTTTTGTGATATGCATTTTACTTTTGTTGCTGGGGCTTCGAAAGGACAAGAGTTCCAAAATTTTTCCCATAGACTTTCATTCTAAACGACATTTAATATTTGCCAATAAAACGCACAATGACACTCTTTTCTAAATCGCTGACATGGCCACATTTTTAGGTTTATCAACATAAATTGCCTATCGATGCGTTCACAAGACCAGACCATAGCAACCAAACCATAGCAACCAGTCCATAGCAACCAGTCCATAGCAACCGTCCATAGCAACCAGTCCAAAGCAACCGTCCATAGCAACCAGTCCATAGGAACCAGTCCATAGCAACCCTCCATGGCAACCAGACCATTAACCTCCATGGACTTCCATTGAAATTACAGACTAGTAAACTAAAATTTGCAAGGCAATTTGTTAACTGCGACTGTCCTTAAACTAATTTTTCAGAGACATACTATACATCAAAATGTAGGTCTGGATCTTGTGATTCGTACAATATAAAGATATATGACGTACGATTTATAGCTTTTAAAATACAACCGTCTGAAGAAGGAAAAGTTTTCAAAAAAAGCCAACATTTCTGGTCTGTGTTTAGAGAGGGCTTGCATATAAACAAACATTGGTTTCCTATGAGACACTCCTAGGCTATACATTTGACTCCCTCCAGGCTAAGACTGGTTTGGTCTCAGCAGCCTCATCTCCCCTAACTGGGCAGTCACAGATTCTCTGATTGTCATAGTTTTTTTTACAGGATGTGAGACTGGAGTGTAAGGGGTGGCTGCAGTTCTAATCTGCAAATGCCGTACAGACCTTGTGATCGAGTGGAAAATAATCATATTGACCTCCTTATTGTCATCTTGGTTCCTGGTTTAATCCAGATATCTTCACATGCAAGCCAAGACCGCATTTTTTGACTTGCATCTCGTACAAGTGGACAACTCTAATTACGGTGGTGTTTGAGTTTTGTGGTGATATCATTAAGAACTTTTGAGGTTTTGGTTTTCCAATTGTTTGCTGGTTGCATACAATTTTGTGATCATCGATTTGGCTATGATTGTTTACACATATAACTGTGTTTACTTAGTGTTTTTATACATACATTTTTTTCTTGCAATATGATTTTGGTTAAATATTGTGCAACGTTTTTCAAAAATGTCTGGATGCCAATCTTTTAACATGAATTAGTATTTGTGAAATGTTTCAATTTTAACTTTCATTGCATTTTTATATTGGCGCAGTCTTTTAATTTTTTTATGTATTTATTATGTGTTGCTACCAATGCTGCTGCCTTTGTTATTCTTTATTTTTTATCTTATTTTCTTTGTTTATCTGAGCTCCTCCCACACAGCTTGGAAAGGAAGTTATAGCTCTGAGATTTGTACCATGTATTCATTTTTGGATGGGCTGAATTTGCCCTCCACTAAAAAGTAGTGTATCTACAATTTGAAGCCGGATATCAACCGGATCACATGGTACTTCTGTACCATGTGATCTAGTGCGAGCGAGCAAACACACTGCGTTTGTGATCTGCATTTGGAGTGTCATTAGTTTAATATTGACACCCACTGCTGAACACAACACATTTTAAACATGGTGTGGGAAATACACCGCGCCCCTGCCCATTGAAATCCTTTTCGGCCGCTAGTTAAAAGAACCCCGCTAGCGGCCGAATGGCACCGCCAAACTGACAGTAAACTAAAAATAGCGGCATTTTACTTCTGTTTTTGTGGTTATTGTGAAAGCTGCCTTAGGGCAAGTGGCAAGAGGAAAGAGGGAGCTGATAAGGGGGAAGAGCATCAACCAAAAAAAAAAACCACAATTTTGGCCATAGGTTAACCGGAGGGGAGAGAGGAAAACGTTTGTTAGTTGGTGTTGCCAACACACCCAGCCAGCAAGTCACTTAATGCTAAATCCTCACAGGACATTTTCCACTTTTTAATATTGAACAATAGTACATATTAATTGTCAATACGAACAATTGTACAGAACATTTTTTTTAAACGTTTTTTTATTGATCTTATAAATCAGAGTATGAGAAAGTAATGAATGCGGACGCAGCTGCTACTATGAACACATACGTATAATTGAACAATCGTCAAGTTAAATTCCGATAGTAAATATTAGTTAACAGAATAAAATAAATTAACTAAATAGATTCAAAATCAATATGAGAATGTATATCCGTTTGGTTGAATATCTGGTGATATCTGAATTGGTATACTTCTTCTACATAACATTAACAGGATTACAGTAAAAATACAGCCTTTAGAGCCCCGGAAATTCCAGGCCCCCCAAATAACATTAAGAAAGACAGAGAGCCGGTCCTCTCTGGGTAACCTCCTGAACCAGTATTTTAAAAGGACCAGACTCCGAAAATTGGCGCTATGTATCTAGGGGAAGTGTGAGGAGAAACAGCGTAATAACAGACAAAAAGTAATTAAACAAGAACATAGAAAACTCACCTGGGACATTCAGTTGTTATGGAGAGAAGTTGTTATGCAGGCTCTAAGCGTCGTACTCCTGCCTTTGAAAACAGTGCGGCACCCTGGAGATGTAAATGTGATATAACAGTGTTTTTTTCTGTAGTGGCTGCAGAGACCAGTTGGGTATAAACCTCTTAAGTGAAGAAGGTCAGATATTGGCTTGCTCTGCACAGAAAATCATCATTGAAATCTCCACAGAGTATCATAGGTTGGCAATCCATTATTTCCAAAGAATCCAAGAGGCCCAGCAGGTTAGTAAGGCCAACACTGTAATCCGGTGGTCTGTAAACACCAGCGATCAAAGCTTATACAGGAGACTCCAGTTTGACAACAAAGAACTGCTTTTCAACAGCCTTGAAATGGTTTCTGACATAGAAGAAAAGGCCTGAGAGATGAGTTTCATCTTTCAAGTGTGAGATTTGATATCTTTGTAATCCTTCCGTGTTGTGATGGATAATGTTAATGTTTGCTGTTTGTCTGTTGTCTGTAGAAACTTTAAGAGGGACATAATGCTTTCCAGTGATGCATTCTTCATTGAGTCAAGGGAGGCTGTGATTTCAGGATCCTCTCATCAAATTCGGTCCTGGGTAGTGCTTGTAGTGTAGTCTACTCAGACTCCATTCCCGGTTGGAAGACCTGTTTCAATTAGACGACTGTCGACTGTATCCCCTGACACTTATATGAATCGTAAATGCAAAAGCCAAATTCAGGGGGACCTGCCTGCGAACAACTCATTTCTGTTTTCCTCTACCCTATCTTATGTACACCACGTTGTCAGCATCACAAGACGACTTGTTACGGTATCTCTGTCCTGCATTTGGATTGTCCGGCACAAGCCCAAGCTTGCTGTGGAGTTATGAACAACTCTTCACCCAGCAGTCCTTGACATCACGCTTCATTAGAATCACGCTTGAGGAGGTCAATGTATGAGTTGTACACTGTGCCAGTAGCTGTGACATGTCTTCAAGCTGTTCTTTTGGGCCATACTGGTTTCATTCAGTTTGTTTTTGGCTTCTTGTGGTTTCATTGCGCAATCTCCTTGTTCTTCTACGATCGGGTAAGTTATCTTTGTTTTTCTAAAAGGTGGCTATGGAAATCCAAATCTGCATATTCTTGTTACCTTTCTTGCTCGATTTTAAATGATAAATAATACACAATTTATATATCAAATTATAGGTATTTTTGTCTGCTTTCAGTCAATGTGATCACTTTTGTGATATGCATTTTACTTTTGTTGCTGGGGCTTCGAAAGGACAAGAGTTCCAAAATTTTTCCCATGTCTAAACGACATTTAATTTTTGCCAATAAAACGCACAATGACACTCTTTTCTAAATCGCTGACATGGCCACATTTTTAGGTTTATCAACATAAATTGCCTATCGATGCGTTCACAAGACCAGACCATAGCAACCAGTCCATAGCAACCAGTCCATAGCAACCGTCCATAGCAACCAGTCCAAAGCAACCAGTCCAAAGCAACCGTCCATAGCAACCAGTCCATAGGAACCAGTCCATAGCAACCCTCCATGGCAACCGTCCATAGCAACCAGTCCATAGCAACCAGTCCATAGCAACTGTCCATAGCAACTGTCCATAGCGTCTCCAGCCAGGAGTCTTGGTGGAGGCAAGAACACGTCACACAATTTTCCCAGAAATTGTATCTTTTCTAGTTATTATCCTTATTCTTATAGCCAAATTTACCACCCTAACTCCTTGCACAGTTTTTACGATACATAGCAACCAGTCCATAGCAACCAGTCAATAGCAACCAGACTATAGCAACTGTCCATAGCTTCCTTTACCTTAGTGCAGTCCTGCTTTACTTACCTCATCCTTTGATTTTGCTTTTAAATGTCCTTATTTCTTCTGAGAACCCTCACTTCCTGTTCTTCTGTCTGTACTGAAGAGGTTTTCTCCTCCCCTGCTGGTAGGTAAATTGGATTGTCCAAAAATTGACCCAGTATATATTTATATATGTGTGTATGACTGTGTGACTGTGTCCATAGCGTGACCATGGCAACCACTCCATGGCAACCAGTCCATAGCAACCAGACCATACCAACCAGACAATAGCAACCAGTCCATAGCAACCATCCATAGCAACCAGTCCATAGCAACAAGTCCATACCAACCAGACAATAGCAACCAGTCCATAGCAACCGTCCATACCAACCAGACCATAGCAACCAGTCCATAACAACCAGTCCATAGCAACCAGACTATAGCAACTGTCCATAGCAACCACTCCATAGCAACCACTCCATAGCAACCACTCCGTAGCAACCAGACCATAGCAACTGTCAATAGCAACTTTCCATAGCAACCACTCAATAGCAACCACTCCATAGCAACCAGACCATAGCAACCAGTCCATAGCAACCAGACCATAGCAACCAGTCCATAGCAACCAGTCCAAAGCAACCATCCATAGCAACCAGTCCATAGCAACCAGTCCATAGCAACAAGTCCATAGCAACCAGTCCACAGCAACCGTCCATAGCAACCAGTCCATAGCAACCAGACTATAGCAACTGTCCATAGCAACCAGACCATAGCAACTGTCCATAGCAACCAGTCCATAGCAACCAGTCCATAGCAACCAGACTATAGCAACCGTCCATAGCAACCAGTCCATAGCAACCAGTTCATAGCAACTGTCCATAGCAACCACTCCATAGCAACCAGAACATATCAACTGTCCATTGCAACTGTCCATAGCAACCACTCCATAGCAACCAGACCAAAGCAACTGTCCATAGCAACTGTCCATAGCAACCAGTCCATAGCAACCAGACCATAGCAACCAGACCATAGCAACCACTCCATGGCAACCAGACCATAGCAGCTGTCCATAGCAACCTCTCCATGGCAACCAGACCATAGCACCTGCTCATAGCAACTGTCCATAGCAACCACTCCATAGCAACCAGACCATAGCAACCAGTCCATAGCAACCAGACCATAGCAACCAGTCCATAGTAACCAGTCGCTTTTTTTAACATTAATGTCGATGAGAACATGCTTTTTACCGCTTAAAATCTCATGCGCCAGCAAAACTTTCAGCTCCTTCATACTTTCACTGACAGACACCAAACAAACTTTAAAACGGTCACAAAATATTCAGCTATCCGGCTATGACTTTTCAGATTGATATCTTTTATAGTTTTTGTGAAAAAGCAATTTACGTTTACTGATTTTTTCAGAAAATGTTATCGATTACACAGCCTTCCTATGGAGCTGGCTCAGAGTGTGTCATGTGACCTTTACAGTGTGGGTATTGAAAAAAAATCGTATTATCTATAAAAAAAGAGGGAACAAATTGCTCTCACGTCCACAAGATCTACTTGTCATACACAATTTATATATCAAATTGTAGGTATATTTGTCTGCTTTCAGGCAATGTGATCAGTTTTGTCATATGCATTTTACTTTTCGTTGCTGGAGCTTCTGAAATATCATTACATGACTTGTAAACTGTGACAGTGCCCTTATTTTCAAGCCGACCTACACAAATCTTACATCAAAATGTTCAGCTATCCCTGCTGCCACTACACGTGTCGACGGCTAAGCGATCGGCCAAATGGTTTTCACAGTACGGCCATTTGTTTGCAATACACCCCATCCATCATTTCAATGGAAGTCAATGGAGGAAAAACAATGTAAAACTAAGATTTGCAAGGGAATTTATAAACTGCGACTGTGCCTTCAAGTTCAATATTTCAAATATACATCAAATGGTCTGGGTCTTGTGATTCGTAAAATATAAAGATATTCGCTGTGCGATTTATAGTTTTTAAAATGTAATCATTTGAAGAAGGACAGTATTAAAAAAAGCCAGAATCTGAGAGTGTGCTTAGACTGGCTGCATTGCATGTGTTTACATTGGTTTCCTAGGAGACAATGAGGAAAATAACTGCTCACACAGCTTTGCCCCCGCAGCAAAAGGGTCACTGGTTCGAATCCCGACCACGACACCATCTGCCTGGAGTTTGCATGTTCTCCCTGTGTCTGCGTGGGTTTCCTCCGGGTACTCCGGTTTCCTCCCACACTCCAAAGACATGCTGGTAGGTAAATTGGATCGTCCAAAAATTGACCCAGTATATATTTATATATGTGTGTATAGTGTGACTGTGTCCATAGCGTGTCAAGACCCTACGGGGTAAAAATGACCGCACCAGCCAAGCAGACACTGGCTGGAAAAAGCGCCCAGAGGCGATTCAGTTCGCATGCGTTAAGCTATACAAGTCATTTCATTCATTCATTCATTCACAGCTGTGAGGTCATATGGCTGTGCGTAACTTCTGCAACCATCCATAGCATTAAGTCCATAGCAATCAGACCATAGCAACCAGACCATAGCAACCGTCCATAGCAACTGTCCACAGCAACGTCCATAGCAATCAGACCATAGCAACCAGACCATAGCAACCAGACCATAGCAACCAGTCCATAGCAACCCGTCCATAGCAACCAGTCCATAGCAACCAGACCATAGCAACCGTCCACAGCAACCAGTCCATAGCAACCAGACCATAGCAACTATCCATAGCAACCACTCCATGGCAACCAGACCATAGCAACCAGACCATAGCAACCGTCCATAACAACCGTCCATAGCAACCAGACCATAGCAACCATCCATAGCAACCAGTCCATAGCAACCATCCATAGCAACCAGTCCATAGCAACCAGACCATACCAACCAGACAATAGCAACCAGTCCATAGCAACCATCCATAGCAACCAGTACATAGCAACAAGTCCATAGCAACCAGACAATAGCAACCAGACCATAGCAAACAGTCCATAACAACCAGTCCATAGCAACCAGACTATAGCAACTGTCCATAGCAACCAGTCCATAGCAACCATCCATAGCAACCAGACCATAGCAACCATCCATAGCAACCAGTCCATAGCAACCAGTCCATAGCAACTGTCCATAGCAACTGTCCATAGCAAACACTCCATAGCAACCACTCCATAGCAACCACTCTATAGCAACCACTCCATAGCAACCAGACCATAGCAACTGTCAATAGCAACTTTCCATAGCAACCACTCAATAGCAACCACTCCATAGCAACCAGACCATAGCAACCAGTCCATAGCAACCAATCCATAGCAACCAGTCCAAAGCAACCAGACCATAGCAACTGTCCATAGCAACCACTCCATGGCAACCAGACCATAGCAGCTGTCCATAGCAACCACTCCATGGCAACCAGACCATAGCAACTGCCCATAGCAACTGTCCATAGCAACCACTCCATAGCAACCACTCCATAGCAACCAGACCATAGCAACCAGTCCATAGCAACCAGACCATAGCAACCAGTCCATAGCAACAGTCCAAAGCAACAGTCCATAGCAACAAGTCCACAGCAACCGTCCATAGCAACCAGACCATAGCAACCAGTCCATAGCAACCGTCCACAGCAACCGTCCATAGCAACCAGTCCATAGAAACCCGTCCATAGCAACTGTCCATAGCAACCACTCCATAGCAACCAGACCATAGCAAATGTCCATAGCAACTGTCCATAGCAACCACTCCATAGCAACCAGACCATAGAAACCAGTCCATAGCAACCAGTCAATAGCAACCAGACTATAGCAACTGTCCATAGCAACCAGACCATAGCAACTGTCCATAGCAACTGTCCATAGCAACCACTCCATAGCAACCAGACTATAGAAACCAGTCCATAGCAACCAGACCATAGCAACCAGTCAATAGCAACCAGACTATAGCAACTGTCCATAGCAACCAGACCATAGCAACCAGACCATAGCAACCAGTCAATAGAAACCGTCCACAGCAACCGTCTGTAGAAACCGTCCATAGCAACCAGACCATAGCAACCGTCCATAGCAACCAGTCCATAGCAACCAGTCCATAGCAACTGTCCATAGCAACCGCTCCATAGCAACCACTCCATAGCAACCACTCCATAGCAACCAGACCATAGCAACTGTCAATAGCAACTTTCCATAGCAACTGTCCATAGCAACCTTTCCATAGCAACCACTCAATAGCAACCACTCCATAGCAACCAGGCCATAGCAATCAGTCCATAGCAACCTGACCATAGCAACCAGTCCACAGCAACCAGTCCAAAGCAACCATCCATAGCAACCAGTCCATAGCAACAAGTCCATATCAAACAAGTCCATAGCAACCGTCCATACCAACCAGTCCATAGCAACTAGTCCATAGCAACCCCCAATGGCAACCAGTCCATAGCAACCGTACATAGCAACCAGTCCATAGCAACCAGTCCATAGCAACCAGACCATAGCAACCAGACCATAGCAACCATCCACAGCAACCGTCCATAGCAACCAGTCAATAGCAACCCGTCCATAGTAACCACTCCATGGCAACCAGACCATAGCAATCAGTCCATAGCAACCAGTCCATAGCAACAAGTCCATACCAACCAGACAATAGCAACCAGTCCATAGCAACCGTCCATACCAACCAGACCATAGCAACCAGTCCATAACAACCAGTCCATAGCAACCAGACTATAGCAACTGTCCATAGCAACCACTCCATAGCAACCACTCCATAGCAACCACTCCGTAGCAACCAGACCATAGCAACTGTCAATAGCAACTTTCTTTCCATAGCAACCACTCAATAGCAACCACTCCATAGCAACCAGACCATAGCAACCAGTCCATAGCAACCAGACCATAGCAACCAGTCCATAGCAACCAGTCCAAAGCAACCATCCATAGCAACCAGTCCATAGCAACCAGTCCATAGCAACAAGTCCATAGCAACCAGTCCACAGCAACCGTCCATAGCAACCAGTCCATAGCAACCAGACTATAGCAACTGTCCATAGCAACCAGACCATAGCAACTGTCCATAGCAACCAGTCCATAGCAACCAGTCCATAGCAACCAGACTATAGCAACCGTCCATAGCAACCAGTCCATAGCAACCAGTTCATAGCAACTGTCCATAGCAACCACTCCATAGCAACCAGAACATATCAACTGTCCATTGCAACTGTCCATAGCAACCACTCCATAGCAACCAGACAAAGCAACTGTCCATAGCAACTGTCCATAGCAACCAGTCCATAGCAACCAGACCATAGCAACCAGACCATAGCAACCACTCCATGGCAACCAGACCATAGCAGCTGTCCATAGCAACCTCTCCATGGCAACCAGACCATAGCACCTGCTCATAGCAACTGTCCATAGCAACCACTCCATAGCAACCAGACCATAGCAACCAGTCCATAGCAACCAGACCATAGCAACCAGTCCATAGTAACCAGTCGCTTTTTTTAACATTAATGTCGATGAGAACATGCTTTTTACCGCTTAAAATCTCATGCGCCAGCAAAACTTTCAGCTCCTTCATACTTTCACTGACAGACACCAAACAAACTTTAAAACGGTCACAAAATATTCAGCTATCCGGCTATGACTTTTCAGATTGATATCTTTTATAGTTTTTGTGAAAAAGCAATTTACGTTTACTGATTTTTTCAGAAAATGTTATCGATTACACAGCCTTCCTATGGAGCTGGCTCAGAGTGTGTCATGTGACCTTTACAGTGTGGGTATTGAAAAAAAATCGTATTATCTATAAAAAAAGAGGGAACAAATTGCTCTCACGTCCACAAGATCTACTTGTCATACACAATTTATATATCAAATTGTAGGTATATTTGTCTGCTTTCAGGCAATGTGATCAGTTTTGTCATATGCATTTTACTTTTCGTTGCTGGAGCTTCTGAAATATCATTACATGACTTGTAAACTGTGACAGTGCCCTTATTTTCAAGCCGACCTACACAAATCTTACATCAAAATGTTCAGCTATCCCTGCTGCCACTACACGTGTCGACGGGCTAAGCGATCGGCCAAATGGTTTTCACAGTACGGCCATTTGTTTGCAATACACCCCATCCATCATTTCAATGGAAGTCAATGGAGGAAAAACAATGTAAAACTAAGATTTGCAAGGGAATTTATAAACTGCGACTGTGCCTTCAAGTTCAATATTTCAAATATACATCAAATGGTCTGGGTCTTGTGATTCGTAAAATATAAAGATATTCGCTGTGCGATTTATAGTTTTTAAAATGTAATCATTTGAAGAAGGACAGTATTAAAAAAAGCCAGAATCTGAGAGTGTGCTTAGACTGGCTGCATTGCATGTGTTTACATTGGTTTCCTAGGAGACAATGAGGAAAATAACTGCTCACACAGCTTTGCCCCCGCAGCAAAAGGGTCACTGGTTCGAATCCCGACCACGACACCATCTGCCTGGAGTTTGCATGTTCTCCCTGTGTCTGCGTGGGTTTCCTCCGGGTACTCCGGTTTCCTCCCACACTCCAAAGACATGCTGGTAGGTAAATTGGATCGTCCAAAAATTGACCCAGTATATATTTATATATGTGTGTATAGTGTGACTGTGTCCATAGCGTGTCAAGACCCTACGGGGTAAAAATGACCGCACCAGCCAAGCAGACACTGGCTGGAAAAAGCGCCCAGAGGCGATTCAGTTCGCATGCGTTAAGCTATACAAGTCATTTCATTCATTCATTCATTCACAGCTGTGAGGTCATATGGCTGTGCGTAACTTCTGCAACCATCCATAGCATTAAGTCCATAGCAATCAGACCATAGCAACCAGACCATAGCAACCGTCCATAGCAACTGTCCACAGCAACCGTCCATAGCAATCAGACCATAGCAACCAGACCATAGCAACCAGACCATAGCAACCAGTCCATAGCAACCCGTCCATAGCAACCAGTCCATAGCAACCAGACCATAGCAACCGTCCACAGCAACCAGTCCATAGCAACCAGACCATAGCAACTATCCATAGCAACCACTCCATGGCAACCAGACCATAGCAACCAGACCATAGCAACCGTCCATAACAACCGTCCATAGCAACCAGACCATAGCAACCATCCATAGCAACCAGTCCATAGCAACCATCCATAGCAACCAGTCCATAGCAACCAGACCATACCAACCAGACAATAGCAACCAGTCCATAGCAACCATCCATAGCAACCAGTACATAGCAACAAGTCCATAGCAACCAGACAATAGCAACCAGACCATAGCAAACAGTCCATAACAACCAGTCCATAGCAACCAGACTATAGCAACTGTCCATAGCAACCAGTCCATAGCAACCATCCATAGCAACCAGACCATAGCAACCATCCATAGCAACCAGTCCATAGCAACCAGTCCATAGCAACTGTCCATAGCAACTGTCCATAGCAAACACTCCATAGCAACCACTCCATAGCAACCACTCTATAGCAACCACTCCATAGCAACCAGACCATAGCAACTGTCAATAGCAACTTTCCATAGCAACCACTCAATAGCAACCACTCCATAGCAACCAGACCATAGCAACCAGTCCATAGCAACCAATCCATAGCAACCAGTCCAAAGCAACCAGACCATAGCAACTGTCCATAGCAACCACTCCATGGCAACCAGACCATAGCAGCTGTCCATAGCAACCACTCCATGGCAACCAGACCATAGCAACTGCCCATAGCAACTGTCCATAGCAACCACTCCATAGCAACCACTCCATAGCAACCAGACCATAGCAACCAGTCCATAGCAACCAGACCATAGCAACCAGTCCATAGCAACAGTCCAAAGCAACAGTCCATAGCAACAAGTCCACAGCAACCGTCCATAGCAACCAGACCATAGCAACCAGTCCATAGCAACCGTCCACAGCAACCGTCCATAGCAAACCAGTCCATAGAAACCCGTCCATAGCAACTGTCCATAGCAACCACTCCATAGCAACCAGACCATAGCAAATGTCCATAGCAACTGTCCATAGCAACCACTCCATAGCAACCAGACCATAGAAACCAGTCCATAGCAACCAGTCAATAGCAACCAGACTATAGCAACTGTCCATAGCAACCAGACCATAGCAACTGTCCATAGCAACTGTCCATAGC
Organism: Rana kukunoris; assembly: GCA_029574335.1. NCBI lineage: Eukaryota > Metazoa > Chordata > Amphibia > Anura > Ranidae > Rana > Rana kukunoris. The sequence continues at coordinate 59,367 of JAJQKJ010002980.1, forward strand.
AACCACTCCATAGCAACCAGACTATAGAAACCAGTCCATAGCAACCAGACCATAGCAACCAGTCAATAGCAACCAGACTATAGCAACTGTCCATAGCAACCAGACCATAGCAACCAGACCATAGCAACCAGTCAATAGAAACCGTCCACAGCAACCGTCTGTAGAAACCGTCCATAGCAACCAGACCATAGCAACCGTCCATAGCAACCAGTCCATAGCAACCAGTCCATAGCAACTGTCCATAGCAACCGCTCCATAGCAACCACTCCATAGCAACCACTCCATAGCAACCAGACCATAGCAACTGTCAATAGCAACTTTCCATAGCAACTGTCCATAGCAACCTTTCCATAGCAACCACTCAATAGCAACCACTCCATAGCAACCAGGCCATAGCAATCAGTCCATAGCAACCTGACCATAGCAACCAGTCCACAGCAACCAGTCCAAAGCAACCATCCATAGCAACCAGTCCATAGCAACAAGTCCATATCAAACAAGTCCATAGCAACCGTCCATACCAACCAGTCCATAGCAACTAGTCCATAGCAACCCCCAATGGCAACCAGTCCATAGCAACCGTACATAGCAACCAGTCCATAGCAACCAGTCCATAGCAACCAGACCATAGCAACCAGACCATAGCAACCATCCACAGCAACCGTCCATAGCAACCAGTCAATAGCAACCCGTCCATAGTAACCACTCCATGGCAACCAGACCATAGCAATCAGTCCATAGCAACCGTCCATAGCAACCGTCCACAGCAACTGTCCATAGCAACCAGTCCATAGCAACGAGACCATAGCAACCGTCCATAGCAACCAGTCCATAGCAACCAGTCCATAGCAAATGTCCATAGCAACCACTCCATAGCAACCAGACCATAGCAACCAGTCCAAAGCAACCAGTCAATAGCAACCAGACTATAGCAACTGTCCAAAGCAACCAGTCCATAGCAACCAGACCATAGCAACCAGACCATAGCAACCATCCACAGCAACCGTCCATAGCAACCAGTCAATAGCAACCCGTCCATAGCAACCAGTCCATAGCAACCAGACCATAGCAACCACTCCATGGCAACCAGACCATAGCAATCAGTCCATAGCAACCGTCCATAGCAACCGTCCACAGCAACCGTCCATAGCAACCAGTCCATAGCAACCAGACCATAGCAACCATCCATAGCAACCAGTCAATAGCAACCAGACTATAGCAACTGTCCATAGCAACCAGACCATAGCAACTGTCCATAGCAACCAGCCCATAACAACCAGACCATAGCAACCAGACCATAGCAACCAGTCTATAGCAACCAGTCCATAGCAACCTTCCATTGTGATTCGTAACATATAAAGATATTCGCTGTGCGATTTATAGTTTTTAAAATGTAATCATTTGAAGAAGGACAGTATTAAAAAAAGCCAGAATCTGAGTGTGTGCTTAGACTGGCTGCCATTGCATGTGTTTACATTGGTTTCCTAGAAGACGATGAGGAAAATAACTGCTCACACAGCTTTGCCTAGCAGCAAAAGGGTCGCTGGTTCGAATCCCGACCACGACACCATCTGCCTGGAGTTTGCATGTTCTCCCTGTGTCTGCGTGGGTTTCCTCCGGGTACTCCGGTTTCCTCTCACACTCCAAAGACATGCTGGTAGGTAAATTGGATCGTCCAAAAATTGACCCAGTATATATTTATATATGTGTATGACTGTGTGACTGTGTGTCCATAGCGTGTCAAGACCCTATGGGGTAAAAATGACCGCACCAGCCAAGCAGACACTGGCTGGAAAAAGCGCCCAGAGGCGATTCAGTTCGCATGCGTTGCGCTATACAAGTCATTCATTCATTCATTCACAGCTGTGAGGTCATATGGCTGTGCGTAACTTCTGCATACTCTGCATATAGCAACCATCCATAGCAACCAGTCCATAGCAACCAGTCCACAGCAACCAGACCATAGCAACTGTCCATAGCAACTGTCCATAGCAACCACTCCATAGCACCAGACTATAGCAACTGTCCATAGCAACCAGGCCATAGCAACCAGACTATAGCAAATGTCCATAGCAACCAGACCATAGCAACTGTCCATAGCAACCAGTCCATAGCAACTGTCCATAGCAACTGTCCATAGCAACCACTCCACAGCAACCAGACCATAGCAACTGTCCATAGCAACTGTCCATAGCAACCAGACTATAGAAACCAGTCCATAGCAACCAGTCAATAGCAACCAGACTATAGCAACCACTCCATAGCAACCAGACCATAGCAACCAGTCAATAGCAACCCGACTATAGCAACTGTCCATAGCAACCAGACCATAGCAACCAGACCATAGCAACCAGTCAATAGAAACCGTCCACAGCAACCGTCCGTAGCAACCAGTCCATAGCAACCGCTCCATAGCAACCACTCCATAGCAACCACTCCATAGCAACCAGACCATAGCAACTGTCCATAGCAACCTTTCCATAGCAACCACTCAATAGCAACCACTCCATAGCAACCAGACCATAGCAATCAGTCCATAGCAACCTGACCATAGCAACCAGTCCACAGCAACCAGTCCAAAGCAACCATCCATAGCAACCAGTCCATAGCAACCAGTCCATAGCAACCGGCCATACCAACCAGTCCATAGCAACCAGTCCATAGCAACCCCCAATGGCAACCAGTCCATAGCAACCGTACATAGCAACCATTTCATAGCAACCAGTCCATAGCAACCAGACCATAGCAACCAGACCATAGCAACCATCCACAGCAACCGTCCATAGCAACCAGTCAATAGCAACCCGTCCATAGCAACCAGTCCATAGCAACCAGACCATAGCAACCACTCCATGGCAACCAGACCATAGCAATCAGTCCATAGCAACCGTCCATAGCAACCGTCCACAGCAACCGTCCATAGCAACCAGTCCATAGCAACGAGACCTTTAGCAACCAGTCCATATCAACTGTCCATAGCAACTGTCCACAGCAACCACTCCATAGCAACCAGAAATCATTCACGAAATGTCATAATTTTTGCGGTGAAATTTTCCCATAGGAATGAATGGTGAGTGGTAGAGTGCGGAATGTCAAAACTGAAAAATCATTACATGATTTCCAAACTGCGACCACTCCCTCATTTTCAAGCCGACCTACAAAAATCTTATATCAAATCGTTCAGCTGTCCCTGCTTGCCACTACACGTGTCCATGGCTAAGCGATCATCTTAAGTGTTTTCACATTACGGCCATTTGTTTGCAACCCACGCCATCCATTAACCTCCATTGACTTACATTGAAATTACAGACTAGGAGGACACAGTCGATGGGGAGACTTCCTGTTCCGGGGTATATAAAAAGTAAGAATGGTAGGGGAAGGGAGGGGGTGGACTGGGTAAATAGATAGGATAAGAAAGAACAGAGGGATTGCACTCACATGGGCCACATCCGTATATGGATTCAAAAATGGAAAACAATAACTGTGGAGAGGTATTGAAGGTCGGACTGTCGAGGCCAAGGAAGTAGTTTAAAAATATAGTTTTAATGTAGTCATAAAGATAAAAACAGATTGAACATGTACATAAATTAGATAATAATACATATATATAGGTGGATAAACCACTCAATACGCAAAAATCCCCAAAGTCGCCGACGCGCGTTTCGCCGTGGGGCTTCTTCAGGACGGATGTTTAAGGATTTTTGTAAGGAGATGTATAGAGATAGTTGTATGGCCGATGACTCTGCAATCAATGATAGTATGAGAAATACTGAATTCAGGACGGTCCTCAGAACTTGTTATAGATCTGTCTGTTAATTGACAATAGAGTCAAAATAAAGGTATTTCCAAATTATAATATGGTGCTGTTAGCAGCCTTCATTCCTTAATAGTAGACCTTGGGGCCAACTGGGACACAGAGCCAAAGGAAATGTAATCAACTTCAAATTGTCGAGGAGTACCATAGCACCAATCAGCGCATAGATTGTTAAGCTTCTAAGTATGAGCCAGCCGATCAGGGGATTAGCTCGTACAGGCGTCCGTGTCCCAGGGTGTACATCTGCATGACACACGTGTTGCCTGCTTGCCACTACACGTGTCCATGGCTAAGCGATCGTCTTAAGCGTTTTCACATTACGGCCATTTGTTTGCAACCCACGCCATCCATTAACCTCCATTGACTTCCATTGAAATTACAGACTAGGAGGACACAGTCGATGGGGAGACTTCCTGTTCCGGGGGGCGTGTCGGAAGAGTGAGCGCGCTCGCTAGGAGAGTCTGGCGAAGCCCGATGAGTGCCCCGTGAGGAGAGCGGCAGTGACCAAACCCCCCCCCCCCCCGCCCGGTGAGCTGGGAGCTGGAAGAACGTACTCGCAGTGAGACGCGTGTCAGCGCGTTTGCGTGTCAGCGTGTCAGCGTTTCAATGTGTCAGCTACTGCGGGGATAGTGCCCAGGCAGACGGAACCACCCCACTCACCTCTCCCTCCTCTTTCTTTCTTTCTTTCTTTCTCTCTTCTCTCTCTCTCTCTCTCTCTCTCTCTTTCTTTCTCTCTCTCTCTATCTTTCTTTCTTTCTTTCTTTCTTTCTTTCACTCTTTCTTTCTTTCTTTCTTTCTTTCTTTCTTTCATCTCTTTCTTTCTTTCTTTCTTTCTCTCTTTCTTTCTCTCTTTCTCTCTTCCTCTTTCTCCCTTCTTTCTTTCTCTCTCTCTTTCTTTCTCTCTTTCTTTCTTTCTTTCTCTCTTTCTTTCTCTCTTTTTTTATTTCTCTCTTTCTTTCTTTCTTTCTTTCTTTCTTTCTTTCTTTCTTTCTTTCTTTCTTTCTTTTCTTTCTTCCATTCTTTCTTTCTTTATCTTTTCTTTCTTTCTTTCTTTCTTCTCTCTCTTTTCTTTCTTCTTTCTTTCTTTCTTTTCTTTCTTTCTTTCTTTTTCTTTCCTTTCTTTCTTTCTTTCTCTCTCTCTCTCTTTCTTTCTTCCTCTCTTTCTTTCTTTTGTTCTTTCTTTCTCTCTTTCTCTCTTTCTTTCTTTCTTTCTTTCTCTCTCTCTTTCTTTCTTTCTCTCTCTCTCTCTCTTTCTCTTTCTTTCTCTCTTTCTTTCTCTCTTTCTCTCTTTCTTTCTTTCTTTCTCTCTTTCTTTCTTTCTTTCTTTCTTTCTATCTTTCTTTCTTTCTATCTTTCTTTCTATCTTTCTTTCTTTTTATCTTTCTTTCTATCTTTCTTTCTTTCTATCTTTCTTTCTATCTTTCTTTCTTTCTTTCTCTCTCTCTTTCTCTCTCTCTCTTTCTTTCTTTCTTTCTCTTTCTCTCTTTCTTTCTCTATTTCTCTCTTTCTTTCTTTCTTTCTCTCTCTCTTTCTTTCTTTCTCTCTTTCTTTTTTTCTTTCTTTCTTTCTCCCTTCTTTCTTTCTTTCCCTCTTTCTTTCTTTCTTCCCTCTTTCTTTCTTTCTCCTCTTTTTCTTTCTTTCTTTCTTTCTTTCTTTCCTTTCTTCTTTCTTCTTTCTTCTTCTTTTTTCTCTCTTTCTTTCTTCTCTCCTCGCTTCTTTTCTCTCTTTATTTCCCTTCTTTCTTCCTCTTTTTCTTTCTTTTTTTTTTCTTTTATTCTTTCTTTTTTTCTCCTCTTTCTTTCTTTCGTTTTCCTTCTTTCTTTCTTTCTTTCTTCTCTTTCTTTCTTTCTTCTTTTTCTTTCTTTCTTTCTTTTCTTTCTTTCTTTTCTTTCTTTTTTCTTTCTTTCTTTCTTTCTTTCTTTCTCTCTTTCTCTCTTTCTTTCTTTTTCTCTCTCCCCCATCCCCCCTTTTCATCCATTTCTTTCTTTCTTTCTCTCTTTCTTTCTTTCTCTTTCTTTCTTTCTCTCTTTCTTTCTTTCTCTCTTTCTTTTCTCTCTTTCTTTTCTCTTTCTTTCTTTTTTCTTTCTTTCTTTCTTTCTTTCTTTCTTTCTTTCTTTTCTTTCTTTCTCTCTTTCTTTCTTTCTTTCTTTCTTTCTTTCTTTCTTTCTTTCTTTCTCTCTTTCTTTCTTCTTTCTTTCTTTCTTTCTTTCTTTCTTTCTCTCTTTCTTTCTTTCTCTCTCTCCCCCCATCCCCCCCTTTCATCCATTTATTTCTTTCTTTTCTCTCTTTCTTTCTTTCTTTCTTTCTTTCTTTCTTTCTTTCTTTCTTTCTTTCTTTCTTTCTTTTCTTTCTTTTTCTTTCTCTCTTTCTTTCTCTCTTTCGTCCTCTCTGTCTTTCTCTCTTTCTCTCTTACTTCTTTCGCCCCACCTCTCTCCCCCATTCCCCCCTTTCATTCCATTTCTTTCTTTCTTTCTTTCTTCTTTTCTTTCTTTCATCCATTTTTTCATCCATTTTTTCTTTCTTTCATCTATTTCTTTCTTTCTCTTTTCTTTCTTTCTCTCTTTTCTTTCTCTTTCTTTCTCTTTTTTTTCCTTTCCCTTTTCTTATATTTCTCTCTTTTCTTTCTCTTTCTTTCTTTTTCTTTCTTTCTTTCTTTCATTCTTTCTCTTTTCTTTCTTTCTTTCTTTCTTTCTTCTTCTTCTTTCTTTCTTTCTCCTCTCTTCTCTCTTTCTTTCTTTCTTCTTTTCTCTCTCTTCTTTCTTCCTCCTTCTTTCTTTCTTTCTTTCCTCTTCTT